>LOJH01033649.1:0-11605 GCA_001685095.1 Ellobius talpinus | reverse complement strand
ACTTACTAGAATGAGCTATCTTAATTTCAAAAGAACCAAGCAATCACATCCTGAATTGGGACTTGCAACTATGCTTGTCAATCCCCAAACTCTCTGACAGTAAGACAAGGTGGAAATGGGCCTGCATTTCTTGGCCTCCACAGTGGAGCAAAACCAATAGCTTTGCCAATGTGATGTTTGGAGGAGGGGTTCCAGGTGGCCTCTTTGGCCAATGATGCAACACGATGAAACCTATTTCTGGTACTGGGAATTTTATTTGGTGGCATAAGTTGTCTAGTTGGGGCATTGTTTTCCCCATAATATGGTGGTTCCATTTTGAACCAGACACTGATAGTATAGGCACTATGACCAATAATTAATAAATTGGACTTCATGAGGATGAAAAGCAAAGGACACCATCATTTGTGCAGAGCCATTGTGGGATATTTATACACTGTGTGAAGATATATTGCCTTGATTGGTATAATAAAAAGCTAAACAGTTAATAGCTAGGCAAGAGATATAGGCAAGATTTCTGGGGAGAGAAAGGAAGAAGAAGAAAAATCTAGGTGTGCAGGAGTCACCAGCCAGACATGGAGAGGAATCAGGAGGTGCAAGATGGATGAGAGGTAATGCCGTTTGGCAGAGTGTAGATTAATATAAATATGAGATAGCTGGAACAAGCCTAAGCTAAAGGCCAAGCTTCTATAATTAATAAGAAGTCTCTGTATTGTTATTTGGGAGTTGGTGGTACAAAGATTTGCTACACAAAGCAGCAGCTACAATCTTTATCAATTATACATTAGATAAAGGGTTAGTCTCTAGAATATATAAAGAACTACAAAAATTCAATATCAAGAAAACAACCCAAATAAAAATGGGGTAAAGAACTAAACAGAGTTCTCAGAAAAAGAAACTCAAATGACTGAGAAACACATCAAGATATGTTCAATATTCTTAGCCACCAGGGAAATTCAAATTACAACCACTTTGTGATTTCATCTTACCTNNNNCACTTGCTAGTGGGAGTATAAACTGTTCAGTGCTGTAGAAATCAGTGTGGTGGTTCTTCAGGAAGCTGGGAATCGATTTACCTCAATATCCAGCTGTACCAATCTTGGGCAACACCAAAAGGACTCTGCATTCTTCTACAGAGACACTTGCTCATCCATGTTCACTGTTGCTCTACTCATAATAGCTATAAATTGGAAGTAGCATAGATGTTCATTAACTGATGAATGAATAATGAAAATGTGGTACATTTATACAACAAAATATTATTCAGCTGTTGATGAAAAGGAAATTGTGAAAATTTCACATCAATGGATAGAGCTGGAAGAGTTGTATTTTCTTGAACCCGAAGACCTCAGGAGAACTTCCATTTCCATTGACTCTCTTTCTCTGGGCTCTGGCGTTACACATCTGGCTGCTTTTTGTCTCTCACTTCCTACTGTACACCTCTTAACTCCTCCACAAATGAACAGAACAAAACATCACACATTTCTTGTAAGCCAGGATCACCGGGGGCTAACCTCTGTTTATATTCAGTATCCTCTGGGGCCATCCCTGAACCACCATAAGCCACAAACTCTTTAGGCATACCCTAATGTAGAGGTCCTCTTTTGAAGCATCAAGCACACCTGAGATCTTTCTAATGCCCAAGTAAAGCCCATAGGAGCAGGGCTGTCATTAGGAATTTTCCTTACTGCTCAGTAGATCCAGCTGTGCTTTGTGCTTTCACAGCCCCACTGAGTGGCCTCTCCACACTTCCTCAAAGTCTTCCAGTAGTGACTTCCACTTCTCTAATGCTTGTGTTTACTGTTTCTAGATTGACACAAGAATGACTGATTGAAGGTTTCACATACTCCCTACATCTTTTTAATCCTCTCTTTTACATCGATTGTCATGGTTTTTAGTTTTTATATTGCATATCTTTATGACTGTTTTCATATCTTTATAACTTATAAATATGATCCATTATTTCTTACTAAACCTCTAGACAGTTATTGCCATCACGTGAATATTTACAGACTAACAAAATCAGTATGTTGAAACTGATCTTCATCACAGGGCTTTGGTGTCAGGGGTAGAGGTCGGGGTGCATGGACCATGAGGGTGGAACTTCATGAGTGGGATTTGTGCCTTTCTAAGGACCTGAAGAGGACAGAGTTCAAGTTTTCATATTTTCCTATGTGAAGCCAATATAAGAAACACCATCTATGAACCAAAGAGTGAGTTCTCAGTGAGACGCTGAATCTGTGGGATCCATGATCTTGGGCTTTGTAGTTTTGGAACTGTGAGGAAAGATTTGCTCATGTTTGCAAGCTATGCAGGTTCCAGAATTTGATTCTTGCTGCCCAAGTAACTAAGACAGTTATTCTTAAATAAATTTTAAAAAATTTTATTCCATTTTAATTATGTCTATGCATGTGTTTCTGTATATGGATGTGTGCACATGAGTGCAGGTGCCCCTGGAGGACAGAAAATGGTTTTGTATTTTCTGGAACTGGAGTTAACAGAAAGTTGTGAGCCACTACCCAGTGTCAGTGCTGGGAATCAAACTTGGATCCTCCGCAAGAGCAGAGTGTGTTTGTTTGTTTGTTTTGAGGCAGAGGCTCCCGATGTAGTTCTTTCTGGCCTTGAACTCCTAGCAGTCTGCCTGCCTCTGCCTCTCCAGTGCTGGGATGAAAGGTGTGGGCCACCATGGCCAGCACAGTCTGTGCTCTTAAACACTGAGCCATCTTTCCAGTCCCTTGAGAGAATTATTCTTGACTCTTCATTAAGTTAAATGAGGGTGTTGGGATCTCCAGTCTCATCTACCCAACTTCTCGTTCATTTTTTCCACATTTTGGTAGCTCTTCATTTTTGTATCTTCAGATCGATCTATTCAATCTATTTTGTAACCAGAATTTTGATTTGCCTTTGGTTGTGGTCTGATTCTGAAAGCTGAAAGAAAGCATGTGGAGTGTTTGTGCTTTTGGCTTTGAAATGTTTGTCTCTGCAGAGCACAGAGTGTTTTGCCTCTGTGAATTCAATGGTCTCAGCTCATTTTCTATAGAAATAAAGTTTACCCAGTTGGAACACCAAGTTTCCAACGGCTCCTTTTCTTAGATTTTATCAATTTTTCCCTCTCATGGCCCAATCTTGCTTACTATTTGGACCATGATTTCTAGGCACCACTTATTTAAAAATTTTCTTCCTGCAGTTTTGACTCCTTTTCTTTTCTCTTTTCTTTTTCACTAAGAGCACCAGTTATTTTCTATAGATTTAAAGCTACCTTATATCTATTACATAAAATCACACCCCTTTTCCTCTCAGTATAATTTCAGTCACTCTGCAGCTAGTGTGTTGTTGTTTTGCCTGGAATCTTTTTGGATTCTGTTCATATTTCATGTTGGAAATTTCACAAAAATGTGTTTGACTTGACAACGAAGTCATAGAATCTAATATTTAATGAGTTCATCTAATAGGAATGCTTCTGCACATCATAACCTTAATTTTTTATTTTAGTATTTTATCAATTATTTATTCTCTATTATTTTCTATTATCATTTTCTGATTTATTAGATATCTGTCTATTATCTATTTGTCTATATACTTGTCTATCACTATATATGTTTTTACCTTTCTCATTTTTTTAAACTGGCTTTAATTTCTAGTAAATCCTTTCAGTTTATTTTTTTACTAATTTGCCAATTTAAACCACTTAATTTTCTTTTTGATGGTATTCTATTTTTGTCTTATTCATGTAATTAAGTTCTTTTGAGTCCCTCTATGACTTTTGAAGTCCTGTTTCCTGTGACATTCCTTCCCCCTCTCTGGTCTCAGAAACCGCTTCTTCACAGATGTCTGAAGATCCTGGTGTATTTTCATAACGGAAGAGGAGCTCCCCACTACCCTGCACCCCCCACATATCAACCTGGAGCTCGCTCACTCAGCTCTTGACTGGCAGGTCAGGTTCTTGCTGTTTCCTATTGGGATGGGTATGATCACTGGGAAGTGCAAGCCCTCAGGCAAGGTTCTCAGCTGGGGATTGGGCTTGGACATAGTGAGGACACACTAGCTGCAGCCAGGACCTCCCCTCAGTGTGGTGTGAGAAGAGCTTGCCTCCAGGACCCCTGTGTCTCCGATCTCATCCCTTGTCTTCTGCATGCTTGTCTATGAATGGTGGGGATTTGCTTCTAGGAGTTGGCAGAGCACCAGTCTTCAGTGGCTGGATCTGTGTGCTCAGTCAGGCTGACACTGTGGCAGCAGAGTCTCTTCTGCTCTACAGACCCAACTCCTACTTCATCCATTTTGGTTTCTTTTACATCTTGGTTTGAACAGTGGAGTTGCTGTTTCATTATACACATGGACACAGACACACACAGACATACAGACACACACACACAGAGAGAGAGAGAGAGAGAGAGAGAGAGAAACTTCAGTGCCCTACGAATCTCCTCTTTATATTGTGTAGTACAAGATCAATGCTAGACTCTTAAGAAACAGCCATTGTTTTAAATGACTATACAATAGCCCCATAACACTTTTAGGTATTTACTTTGGAGCATTTCACATCTCATTAGGATATAAACCTGGCACCCAGGCAACTAGTAGTCTAGCTTAATGGGCGGAAAGGTTGTGTTAAGAAGCCTCCATTTCCTTATTAAGGAAACATTAGGTATGAGCCAGGATGTGTGTGGGTGTGTGCATGTGTGCTTGAGAGAGACAGGAAGACAGGCAGAGATAAACAGCAGGGAAATGACAGAGAAGAAAACAAACAATTCTCAAGCAGAAGAGCCTTTCTGCCCAAGTGCAGCTTATTTGAGCTTAAACTCTGTCTCTGCCACCATGGTTACTTTTTTCATTGCTGTGTCCAAACACATGATGAGAAGCGACTGAAGGATGAAAGCGTTTATTTTGACTTATGGTGTAAGAATGGATACAGTCTATCTTGGTGAGGAAGGCAAGGCACCAGAAGCATGCGTGTATGAGTCATGCTTCTCTAGAGGAACAGAACTAATGGGATAGACACATATAAACTTATTAAATCAACTCATATTAAAATATTTACATACACATAAGAGCTCAAGAACCTGGTAGCTAGCTGCTGGGTCCCTAAGGCTGGGTATCTCTGCAGTGGTGTGTTCCCACAGTGACTATCTCTTACTGGAGAGGCTAGCAACCTCTCCAATGTTTGCTTGATCTACAAAGCTGGATGCTTCAGTAGTCACAACCTTGCTCTGAAAACTGGGAGGTTTCTGAAAAGTCATTTTTCCTAACTCCATGACAGAAACCTGGAAACACTGGTTCTGGTATTAGTGAAGAATCGTCATCATCATCATCATCATCAGCAGCAGCAGCAGCAGCTGCTGTAGTAAGGTCTGCAGTAAGGTCAACTGAGCAACTCTGCAGTAAGGTCAACTGAGCAACAGTCCAGTAATGCTCATTCTGCTATACCCTTTTATCTGGACCACTATCAGGAGGTACCACCACCTACAGTTGGGATGAGTTGTCCCGAATCTATTAAGACAACAGGTGAGTTCTTCAGCTGAGGCTTGATCCCCTCTGTATGCTGTGAATATGTTTTAATAATAATAATGATAATAACCAATATGCCATTGGTTAATAAAGAAGTTGCTTTCGGCCGATGACTTAACCGAGTAAAACCAGGCAGAAAATCCAAACAGAAATGTAGAGAGAGGGTAGGCAGAGTTGAAGAGATGCCTTATAGCCGCCACAGGAGACAGATGCCCCAGAACCTTACCGGTAAACCATGAGCCTAGTGGTAAAATATAAAATAATAGAAATGTGTTAATTCAAGATGTAAAAGCTAGCTAGAAATATGCTTAAGCTATTGGCCAAACAGTATTGCAATTAGTATAGTTTCTGTGTGGTTATTTAGGGTTTGGGCAGTTGGGGAACGAACAAGCAGCCTCCACCTACAGAGGCTCAGTAATTCTAACTTATAACAAGTTAACATTAGAACCAAACATAATAATGAGGCACCTGCTCATACTGTGTCCACTGTCATGAAGCAGAAAGGACAGGAAGTGTGACCTAGCTTTAAAACCTTAAGAACTGTGCCTTAGTGACTACTTCTTCCAGTGAGATTCCACCTCCCAAAAGTTCCACAGCTTTCCAAAAAATAGTGCCACTAGCTGGGGACAAGTGTTACAACGCGTGAGTTGGTGTGGGATTTACGGGTGATCCTTGTTGGAACTGGCTCCCCTTTGGCTGATTCTTCCCTACAAAATGGGCAGATTGTTAATAGTCCTTACTTCATGAAGTTTACTTGGCCAAGATTCAATGAACTGATGCATCACAAAGCCCTTCCAAAGCACCTCTTCCTAGCTGTTAGTATTATTACTAGCAACTCTTGGTGTTACCTTAGGTAATGAGTTCTGTTGCCAGAGACAGGGAATTTATGATTCCTGGGAAATTTGCATTGTGAGTGGAGGCAGTGGCTTGAAAGTGAGGCCACATCTGGAAAGGGGAAGGACTGAGTGTGATTTAAAGGAAGGGTTCTGGAGCATGGGCCAGAACAAAACAGGAGAGGAGTTGGGCCAGGCTTAGCAGGTCAGCATGACCAGCACAGAGAGGAGCTATTTCCACAGCTTCTGGATGCCAAAGCCATGGGTGGGGTATCATGTGCATAGTCATGCTGCTAACGAAGTCAGAACATCTCTAGCATTTGTGAAACTTGGGCGTGTAGCCGGAGGCTGCTTGTTAGGGAGGACTCTCCAGTTAACAGACAACACAGATACACTGGAACCATTAAGAGTATTTGAAAATGTCTTCCCGAAGAAAAGTACCAAGATGGTGGTGACAGGACTCAAAGTGATTCAGTAAACAAACTGTGTCTCTTGTGTCTCTTGGGGCTTGGGGATCAGTTGTCTAAGGTACCTTGTCTAATGACTTGGGAGCTGTTACAGTGGTCGGACGCTTAAAAGAAATCCCATACTAGCTCAGAATCGAGAAATAGATAGTCATTTATTAAGGGGTAAACTCAAAAATCAGAATCCTCTGCTTGACTGGTTGAATCACGCAATCCAAAAGAGGAGCTGGCGGAACGAAGCAAGAGGAACGAGAGAGAAAGGGCACATGCACGTTTGGCTTCCCCGTAAACAGTATAAGAGTCCACGCCCCAGTAGGCGAGTAAATACAAGCTGTAATACTTCCTACAGCAGGGAGCACTAGAGAAGCAGATTTTTATTATATGAGATGGGTCTGCTAACCATGTAGGAGCTACTATAGGGTATTAGTTTGCCCCGTGATGAAGCAGGGAAACCCAAGCAATGGAGGTGGCTTAGTAGATCAGTGCTGCCCCAAGGAATTCTACCCAGGTAGCCACACTCTCTAAGCCTTCTGTCAACCCCAAGATCTCATGCTTATATGACCTCCAGGTCAGATCTCATTTCTAAGGCTCTTCAGACATAGTCGCAACCTCTCATAACCAGCTTTCCTCTATAACTGGAGGCACATAGAAATACCACAGTTTCTGAAGTTTGTGTCAAAGGGAAGATGCAATGTAAGCAGTCAGCTAGGACCAAAGCTCTCAAACTATCCTCTACTCTACAATCTAGACACATGCCTAGCTTTAGAACAATCGGTTTTGTTGATTTATACTGGCCGACACCATATGGCTTGCATCTCTACCCAATAGCCTCTGTCCTACCTGCTGCCATTTGGTTTTAGTCTTTCCTCCGTGTTGCTCAGTGACTCTTAATCTCTGCCTTGGGGGCTGTGGGAGTGCTTATAGATACCCACTTTTATAGAGCTGGGACTGAGCAGGGGTAGGGAATGTCAGATGGCTGGTAAAGATGTAACTTCTATTTTATTCATTGTGGCTTTTTTTTTTAAAGGCTTTTATCTAAGGGATGGAGCTCATTCTATACTCGAGTCTATGTTTCCAAGCTCCACCAACTATTAGTTTTAATTCCAGAGCCTAATAATAGTTAAACTCATTCTCCAATATCCACTGGTACCAAGATAGAATCAAACCCAGGAAAGGTGTTCAACACACCTTTGGGACCTTGGGTAAGGCTTCAAAGAACAAAATTCAAGTGGTATTTCCATGGGAAGGCAGAGTACAAGAAGAAACCAGAACAATTTCCTCCCAAACCTGGTAGATGAGCCCCACGGAGGCGGCTGATTGCCCTGTGTGTTTGAAGGCAGGACGCAAAATAAACACCACACACGAATACCACTAACTGCTTCATTTATTCCTCCATTTAGTCAGGGAAACATCAGGGCTTATTTAGTCTCAGAATGGAAAATTACATGTTGGAGAGAAAAGAGCCACATTCGGGGGATGACAGTGCAGTTCTGGCCCGGCTCATTCACATGTTTGAGTTTCCCTTTGAAGGAAGTACATGTATACACAGAAAGACAAAACTTGAAGGAACACGCACAAGGGAATACCAAAGTCATACCCGTCCCTTTCCTCAGTCTAATCTACACTGTAGATTTAGTGAAAATGTGAGGGACAAGGGGCACATCTCGGAGACCATAGCGTTTGGGGCTCAGTTTCTCCTATTTGAGGACGAAAACTTTTTTTTTTTTTTTACTATTAACACCAGTCTAGGGCTTCTTATTTAAGACTAGCTTGCTCATCTCTATAAATGCAAGGCCGTGTCATCCAGCCTGCTTGGGTTGGATATTTAAGGTAAATACTGTAAAGTCTACAGAGTTGGAGACTCCAGGAATCCAGTTCTGAAAAATACTCCCTGATACAAGACCATCACAAATATTACCAGGAAAGACTCATGGCTGAAAAAAAATTTATATACTTGAGTGGGAATGTTCTTAGAGCCTCTCATGCAAGTTGGAGAACTGAGGCCTGGGGAACAATTTTTATTTTTCTTCCGCAATTCAAATGGCAAAGTTAATGACAGGAAGTCAAGCTCCCCAGCTGTTAACTGCTGTCAGATACTGCATAAATGTACACTCCCAATATTATTCTTGTTGCTGTTTTTATTTTAAACCAAGATTCCAAAATTGGCAATTTTATCTTTTCAAGTGGAAAAGAATCTGGAGAAAGCAAAACGATTCATGTGGACCACTAATGCGTTTCTATTCGTTCTTAGGACTTTGGTGCTGAGACAAAGTGAAAAATCTAACATCCAGATCAAAAGTCAGGAAACTCCTTTTCCGTGAACACATGATGAGAATCATACACAGAGAGAGACGTGGAAGACAGCGCCACATGGGAGGGTCAGAAAAACAAATGAGAAAATCAAGTGGTTCATGGTGATAACTAGCGGGCTGGTCTAGACTGCTCAAGTGCTTTCACCTAACACAGACAATAGCACAATGTTGAGATACCAGAGAGATTAGCTCCAGAGGGGGCTGGCAGCACACATCAGAAGTGGGCGCAGAGTGACACCTAACATCCACTGTCACCTGACCTAAGCCTGCACGACACTGTATCCAGCTCCACATGGCTCTAGGGATAGGTCACTGCCAAACGCATGTCACCTCAAAAACTGGCTACCCTTTCTTTTTTCTTTTCTTCTTTTTAAACGATGATGCGTGTGAATCGGAGAGGGGAGGCCTGAGGTGGCAAATGTTTCAAGTGGATGATTGGGGCTGCACATTCTGAACTCTGGACAAAGTGACTGGAATCTTGGTGTCCCCTGGGCCTGGAGCTTTAGTGACAGGCTGGGTATGGGCTTTGATGTCTGCAATTCGCTCTTTAAACTTCTGTTGAAGGAACTTTTCTTCTTTGGAATAGCTCTTGGCAAACACAGACATCAGTAGGCACCCTGCCATGGATGTGCCCCCAATGCAGAAGAGCACAGCCCCTGCTAGCTTGCATGTGTCCAGGGCGCCATTGAACTGCACAGCATGTGTGTCAACCACCATGAAATCAGCTTCACCAAAAGCTTCAATTTTGGGGGGCACAAGAAAGCCCACTGCCAGGATAGTTAGTCCGAGAATCACAAATATAGTGCCTGAGGTGAGTCCGACCTAGAGAGACAGGAGAGAAGCAGGAGAGGGTAAGTAGCTGTGTCAGTTACAAGGGCACCACCCATTTCTTCTGAGTTCTGAGCTATTCCCAGCCACCCTCAATCTGCATGAAAGTCAGACTTAATTGTATACCTAAAGGGGAAGGTGAGAGGGAATTCCAGACGGAAAGCACAGTCCTAAATCTTGATTGCTAATTGTACAAGCTGGAGGAACCTGCTTTCATTCACATACCTTTCTTGGTGTTGGGGGAGAAAAAAAACTGCCCTGATGTCCAGAGCTGGCCTCATTCTGTCCCTTGAAAACCTTGATGTCTCCAGAGGCTGCCATATCATAGTATGCTATGGCAAGCACAGGACATCTCATAGTGTTAGCTCAGACATGCTTAACCTGTGACCGTAATGGAAGAACACAAGACCAAGCCACTTCATGATTCTGTCATAGCTTTTATAAAACAGGGTCATCGTGTAGACTGCTCCTTCCAGCCAACAGGCTATCTGTTATTCCTTTTTCCAGCAAGGCTGCCCTTTCACTGCAGTCTGCCTTCCTTATAGACAGCTTTATCAGAGTTGTCTAGACAATACAGAGTGCCCTGTTGCTTCTGTAGCATCCTCCCAGAATCCCCTAGCCAAAGGGACACCCTATAATTCATTCTTTCTCACTCCCTCATTCTGTTCCTGGGGTGTCATTATCTTCACTGCAACCCAGAATGCTCAACTAACAGATGTGGTTCTTGTATTTGGGGCCTGAGAACACTGACAATCCTTATCAATGCCGATGCCTTTCTAAAGTAATCAGGGAAGGGTCGACAGCCAGCAGGTAAAGCTGTGGAACCTCCAGAAGGCCAGTCACTGGCTAAAGATAGAGCCACTACAGAGTCAGGGCCTGGTAGTCATACAGGTGACCCCAGACCCATGCTGTTTCTTTTCACATGTAATTGAGTGGAGTTTGTGCAGATGCCAACATGTAAGAGCAAAAGAGGGAAGACAAATGGCTTTCTTAAGTGCAATGGATGTTAGGCTCTCACTTCTGTAACCAAATGCCTGGCAAAGAAACTTAAGTGAGGAAGGGTTTGTTTAGGCTCAAGGAGAGACAGTCCATCATGGTGTGGAAGGCATGGAACAAAGACGAGGCTTGCTTACATCTCATTGGGTCAGGAAGCAGAGGAAGGGGACTACAGGTGTCAGTGGGTATGACGGCTAATCTTGGCTGTCAACTCGACTACAGCTGGAATCAACTAAATTCAAGTGGTTGAGCAAGGCTGTGAGATATTTTCTTGATTGGGTGGATCATGGAAAGTGGGAAGATTCACTTCTCCATTGCTGTACAAACTGGTACAGCAGCTTTGGAAATCAGTACAGAGATTTCTCAGAAAACTAGGTAACAACCTTCCTCAAAACCCAACAATACCACTTTTGGGTATATTCCGAAAGGATGCTCAATTGTATCACAAGGACATGTGCTCAACTATGTTCATAGCAGAATTATTTGTCATAACCAGAACTTAGAAATAGCCCAAATGCCATCAACTGAAGAATGGATAAAGAAGATGTGGTACATTTACACAATGGAGTACTACACAGCAGAAAAAAATTGACATCTTGAAATTTGCAGGCAGATGGATGGATCTGGAAAACATCATATTGAGTGAGGTAACCCAGACCCAGAAAGACAA
>LOJH01033648.1:0-12500 GCA_001685095.1 Ellobius talpinus | reverse complement strand
ATCATTCTCACAGGGCAGTGTTTGTACGTTTGCTTGTTTAACTTCTTTGGAAGAAGATTGTGACATTTTAACATTCTATTAAATTCAATGACTACAAGTTTCCCCATATTTAATATGTATGGGAGTATAAAGTAAGATACCAGTCACAGTTTAAGCCAGCTGGCATTTTGCCAGTGACTGTATGTCTTTAAGACAGCAGCATCCAATCTCTAATATATATATATATGAATCAATATCAGAAGCACTATGCTGTTCCTTTGGATATATGAGGGCATGAGATTAGTGTATCAACCCCACAATGATTTTATTTTGATCTTCACAAGAATTTGTACCTTCCATCCTTCCTTACTTTTCTATTAAAAACTAGAAGCCAGTGCTTTCCAAGGCCAGCGGGCCTTCCTACGTGGCCTTACCACAGCCAGGGTTTCCTGCGTCCCCCTTCCCAGATTTGCCCTTAGTCCTCCTGGGATTTTCACTTCAGGCTGAACCCATATTCTGGGTCTGGCCAAGTGAGCCTGGCATTGCTGCTATGTCAGCTCATCCAAGAAGACTCTGAAGATCACATATTACTGAATTTATAGAAGAATAGTTCTGAGGGGACTCAGAGGCTGTCTCTTTTTTGACTGCAAAATATCCACCATCATTTTATAGCTTATTAATAGCCAGTGATTTTCTAGCGTTACCTGTGGGTCAAAAGCTTGATGTGCTGTCCCTTCATTTGGATCTCCTGACAGCTCTCTAGCTAGCCCCATCTCACAGATCATGAACTCAAAGGCGGAAGAGTTTCTGTAACACGGACATGTCACAGAGCCAGAAAGGATGGCAGGGAGTCACCACAGTCCACGGGTGTTTGGTGGTAACAATCAAACCATCAACTGTATTCCATTAGTTTTCATAGCATCATGGGAAGTAAGTTTTAAATTTTTTTTGTTTGCTTTTATTTATATGTACGCATGTGCACGTGTACTTGAATAACTGCATTTGCACCATGTTCATGCAGTATCCGTGGAGATGAGAGAGAGCCCTAGATACCCTGGAGCTGATGTTACATCAGTGGTGAGCTGCTGGGCTATGGGTGCTAGGAACCAAATGCAGGTCCCTTATAAAAACAGTAAGAGATCTTAGCTGCTGGGTCATCTCTCCAGCCCCAGGAAATAAAAGTTTTACATTATTTAAAAAAAACAACACTTGCTCTTCATAGTGACCCACTTTGAGTATAGTTATTTTTCACTTTCCCTAGTTCACCCATATAGGACACTGAGCCTCAGAAGTATGTTCCAGTCATGACGCTAAGAACGGACCAAGCAACTAGGATACTAGAGAAGATACACCACTGTGAATTTGAAGTCATTCTGTTGAGTGCTTCGCAATGCAGCATAAAGCATGTTCTTAAGGTCTAGCTTTTTGCTGTAATGGCTGGATACTTGTATTGTAATTATTTTGATAGATTGTTTTCCTTGCTTTTTATTATCCGTTTTTGAAAAATTGTTCTCTAAATACTTCTAAATTCTGGGAGCCGTCACTAGAGATGGATCAAGCAGAACATTTAGAGTCAGGCTTGGGTGGGTCCTTTTTAGAACCAAAACCAGAGCCACTTTTGCTTTACTATTCTGAGGTTCTGGAATGTTCAGTTGCACTTGTTCCCTCTGGTCTGCAGCCAGGAAGGAGGCATAAGGGCTCAAATACCAAACGAAAGGGTGTTCGCACAGTGTTTCTAGCCAGACCCTCAGCAGAAATATCGGAAAGCTCACGAGCAAAGCTGTGCTGAGATTTTTAGAGCAAACCTGCAAAAAGCTGTGTGTGTGTGTGCTAGAGAGAGAGAGAGAGAGAGAGAATCTGTGTGTTTTTGTATATGTGAGGTGTGTGTGTGTGTGTATTTGAGTATTTGAAGCAAATTCTTGCTTGAACTCTGCCCAACCTCACTCCTGTCCTCCACTGCACCCATCCAGCCTCACCTTGGCTGCTCATTCCCCCCAACCCTAATGCATCTACACAGCTCCACCCTCTTCTGCTCAAACTAGACTGAGCAGATGATTTTCTCACAAACATACTTCAACCAGAAATACAGTTTTCTTCCCCAGGAGCATTTGCTAGGAGCCATTCCATTCTTATTCTGAAATGACACTGTCCCTAATGTCCACAACTATATTCTGTTTCCCCCAAAGTTCTTAAATTGTTGACTTCAGAGCAACAATAAAATTCTGCAACACCTATTTTTATTTATTTATTTTATTGTAGCTATGTCAATTTCTGTCAAGTTTATTTCTGCCTAGTGTCTTAAATTAGCTCTAAAGCTAGCTTACTGATCTTGTTTTTATCCCATCAGTTTTGAGGAAAGCCATGAATCCTCACAATGCAATTGTCTTTCCTTGACCAACTATGAATCTATGAATTTCTACAGCTTAGTTATTAATTTTGTTTCTAAATCAGAGTTTAATTCCTTTCTAGACTGTTTGTAGTCTACTGTCATGAGAGGTCACAGTTAAAACAGAAACTACACTCATTAAATAGATTTGTCTACAACAAGAGAGTCTGTTTAAACCAGCAGTTCAGAAAGGAACACATTTTCAAGGTGATCAGAAAGTCGGGATCTTGAACCAAACCAAGCAGCCAATTCTCGAAGGAAGATTCTCTAATGATAGACCATTAGTTAGAAATCATTGAGAGAAGTGTTTCCTAAAGTGTGTGATAGGGAGCAGCAACTATTAATTACGCCTGAAAGAAAGATAATGCAGTAACTTTGGAAAACACTGAGTTCCACAGCTCAACCAGTTCATTCTCTTTTAGCCCTGTTGGGGACATTTGGGTTCTAATAAATGTATTAAGAGCCAGAGAGGGGACATAATGTGAGTAGCCCATGTGGCTACTGGTTTTCAGAATACACTTTAGGGAGCTCTAGCCTAGAAGAGCTGAAACTTACTGGAAGAAAAAACAAATGACCCTCATCTGATCTTTGCACTACTGCCAAAAGTTTGTCTTTGTATTCATCTTCACAACAATCCTGCATGCTGAGTAGGAGAGGTTACCCTCCTTTTACAAGTGAGGGCACTGGAGCACAGGAACTTGCCAGTAGTTGTTTAGGGTGACTACTTTTAAGGACCAATCTTTGACCACTTGAACCAGAACACCAGGAGACTATATGTAGAGAGATACATATGTGTGGATTCACAAACTTGCTAGATGATTCTGTTGGAAATGGGATAAGTTATTCATCTCCTGTGACCATGTGTGAGTACCTGAAAGTGTGCATGCACACCGTGTGTATGTCCAATGCCCTCAGAGGCCAGAAGAGGCGTTGAATCCCCCAGAACGTGAGTTGCGGGAAGTTGTGAGCCTTTTTATTTTGTGTGGGTTCTGGGAAAATGGACTCAAGTTCTTTGCAAGAGTAGCAAGGTTCTTAACCACTGAGCCTTCTCTCTTCACACACACACACACACATGCAAGAACTAAGACTGAATCCTATATCATTACCAAGTTCTTTGGCTTTCTGTCATTATCCCCCACCCTAGAATGATGCTCTGCTTTTGGATGTCTCTGGTAGGAACTGGGAAAGTGTCAGAAGGTGCACAGTAGCAAATTGGTACCCTGTTACTCACCACCATGGTTCAAGATAATACAATAACCTCTAAGTAGCCAGGCTAATGACACAAATCTTTATCAATAAAGTCAATATATCAAGTTACATGTTGCGTTCCTGAAAAATCACCTAGAGACAGAACATGGCTTTGTACACTTTCTTTCCTCTTGTCACATGGAGGCATTGTTCTTTTCTTCATAGTACTCTGACTTGTGATTGTTTGGTGACTTTTCCTTCAAAAATCTAAATTAAACTTTGTTCTGTGAGATAAAATAACCCCCTTTCTTTGGCCTTTCTAAAAATCTATGCAAACGTCCTCTTTGCACACACAGCAGTGAGCTCTCCAGACTGGCCTGTCTGCCCTTTCATTCCAATTGTGAATGTTCCTGTTCGGCTCCCATTTCAGCAATAAAACTACTTTTTTTTAAAGTAGATGATTATTAACCTTTCTCTTCTACTGTCTTTGGTGACAGATAGCAACTGGACACATTCCCACTCTAAATACTGGGTTTGTCAAAGTACCTCAAATTTGAATTGATGATTGGTGAGTGTTTTCTCAGGCAATTATTCCATTCTATAGACATTTTTATATTTTACATTAATCTCCTTGGGCTTTCTTTACATTGCTTTGTGAACACTGTGACTCTTATAGGTCTTACCCAGTAGAATGCCCTTCTCTTAGGCCACTCAACAAGGGACAAAGGCACTGCTCACTTATGCCTTGAACTTTGGAAAAGAGCAAGTGAATGCTTGAACCTTGAGAAAATGTGTCCCTTTGCTCTAAAGTGGCCCAAGAAAATAACTTGGCAAAAAGACCGAGGAATTCAGAGAAAAACTGGCTTATCCCATTGTACATACAGGTCAAATGCCTATGTGGGGATACATTGTGCATATTTGGGAAAACTCATAATGCTCACTGGGTTGAGTCTAATGGCTTTTTGAAAGCCATTAAGGGGCACTAAGTCAATATATTTTAGGGGGTATGTGTGCTAATTTAAAAACACATTGTTTTCCTTATAATACATTCTTTCACCTCAGAACCCACTAGTTCAGAAGTGGCTCACTGTTTAGACTGGGCAGTTTGTACAGAAGGGAATCTGTGTGGATTTATGTTACTGCTAAGGAATCCTCTGTGGAAGATATACTATCCTTTCCCGAAGACATCCTTCAGTGTTCGGAGAGTAAGTGCTTCCAAGCTATGCCTGTCACCTGTGTGTGACAAGAAGGAGCTAAGAATGTTTTAAAACATAAGAAAAGCCCCTCTACAGCATCAATTAGCAAATGCCTCAAAAATAAACCAGAGGAAAGCTTGTACAAGTTCTGGGGAGCCTTTCTGCTAAAGAATCACAGGCATGTTTCCTTTTTTATTTATTCATTTATTTATTTAGTCAGTGCTGGGCATTGAAACCAGGGTTTTGTCCATACGTGAGGAAAATGCTCTACTACTGGTGTATGTCCAACACACACAATATTAGTTTTAATGGACCAAATTATTATTTTTCAGATTAGAGATTATTGTCAAATCTCCTTATTTTCTTGATAAGAAATGGGTAACTTTAGCACCTGCCTCTTGATGGACTTTACCATCAACTGCTATTCTCCATGCAGATTTATGCAGAGTCTTTTGAGCATCTATGTAGGACAACTCCTATTCTCATGCCTAAGGCAATAAGCCACTTGACCTAGAGAAGAAACCTTCTGCAATTTGGTCCCAGCTTGCCTTCAGTAGTATAGTATTGCTCTCGTCACTATTCGAAGCTAGCTTTGGGTATTCACATGTACACACACACACACATGCATGCACAAACACACACATAAGCACACATACACACACTGTGGGGGGTTCCATCTCCCTATGCTTGTGACATCTCTGCCCCTCTGCCTGAAATGCCTTCTTACCCAAGCTCTCCTATTTAGTCAAGGTAGATCATTTCTACTCATGTTCTAAGGCTTAACATGGATACCACCCCCCCCTTGGAAACTGTTCCTTTTCCTTCCATCCCACCCTATCCAATGAACTTCCTAGTCCAGGCTCCAGGAAGACACTGCTCCCATATCCCAGCATATAGCTCTCTGCATGGGATCTTCACCATGCACTCTGGATCTTTGGAGTTCAGAGTCACAACTAATTTAACTTTGTCTTAAAAATACCTAGCAGAGGCCATGTATTTTGGTGCTCCATGATGATTGAGCAGAAAAGCACAGCAATCAGAACACAGACGCTTCTTTTCCGGAAACAGAGCCACTGAATGGATTCTCATTTTCACCTAAGTCTAAGAATTTCAACTTTATTTTGTGTTCAGTCTTTGCAAGCATGTAATTGTTACTTGATTGACACATACATATCAAAGGGCTTTAAGTTTCTTACATGGGACTCTTTGATAATCCCATAATGGCTCCTAGTTATGAGTAAGTTGTCTGTTCCTAATTTAAAAGACTCCCAGAAAGGAGGATGACAGTGAAGTAGAGACACTGTCATAGTTAAAGGACCTCCTACTCAAAAGGAACTGTGACCTCTGCTTCACACATGGATGAAACAGCTGCTGAAGGTCACAGGGCTACAGGTATGCAGCAGTCATCAGGGCTAGAGCTCAGCCCCACGCAATGGAGTCCATTTCCTTCCCATAGTACCAAGCTGCCTCCCTCCAGAACGCCAATCACACTGCTCTCTGGTCAGACATTTATTTCACCTTATACTTCCTTTTGTTAGTCGCTGGTCAATGGCTCATAATTGTAGATGGTATTAGGGCATTATGTTCAAAATACACAATCGCTGTGAAAATTCTCTTAGTGAATCTAAGTTCAGCTATCGGTTGATCTCTCCTATGCTTTCATTCAAATTCTTTCTCTCTCCCATTCTTCTCCCCCTTTAGTGTGTGTGTGTGTGTGTGTGTGTGTGTGTGTGTGTGTGTGCGTGTATGAATGGGTGTATGTGGAGGTTAGACTTTTATGGCTGAGGTCTCCTTTGATTCCTTTGTACCTTGTGTTTTTTTGGGGGGACAGGATCTCTCAATGAATCTACAGTTCACACAAACCTACAGTTAAAAAGGCTAGGCAGTAAGCTTATGGGATGCTCCTCCAGTCTCTACCTTTTTGGTGCTGGGACTTCTGGTGTCTGGTGTCACACCCAGTTATGCTGGGTTTAGGAGTTGAACTTCCAGCCCTCCTGAATGTGTAAAAACTCTTTACCAACTGAGCCAAATCCCTGGCCCAGGGAACTTAAACATTTCTCATCTGCGGCTCAGTCTGCTACCTAGAGGCTGATTAGGTGAAGAAAAGGGAACAGGAAGACCACGCCAAGGTTGTGAAGCAGATCTCAGAGTCAGAGTGCTGGATGCTCAACACTTGTAGCATGGCTATGGGAACCACAGAGCCTCTAGGTCCCCGGTAAAGATATTTAAAATGAGCCTCCTCCAAAGACTGCTCACACGGAGAGACAGTTCCAGACAGTTCTCACTGTGGTCTCTCTCCCCTCCAAACTCAGCTTCACAGGAATAAAGACCTCAAGGCAGGGTTTAGTTGCTAGTAGGGTTTTAGAAAGAAGACTTAGGCAAGCACCTACATCCTATGGACTGAGACCACCAGGGCTGGCTCTTCAAAGGAACTGACATCCCCTCCTGGATGTGTACATGGCTGACCACCAGAACCACCAGAAGCAAATGAAGCCTCTAATGGCAAAGCAAACGGCCTATGAGTCTTTTCATTTGTGAGGGGATGAAACTCTTGCATAAACTTTAGATCATGTGGTCTCGAGTTTTATTTTTTCATCAAAAATAGTCAGCGGTATGGCTAGAGGAATGGCTCAGCAGTTAAAAGTGCCTTTGCTCTTGCAGAGGACCCGGGCTCAGCTTCTGGCACCTACGCCATGTCTCATAACGACCTAGAACTCCAGTCTCAGGAGCTCTACTGCCTTCTTCTGACCCCCTCAGGCCCTAGGAATAGACAGGAGGCACACATATGCATATAGGCAGAACGCTCGTACATGTAAAATAAGTAAATGTGAAAAATTTAAATAGCTAGCACAATATTTCTAACATGCTTCTTTAATTATTCATTTTTTTCTGTCAATTTCCATGAGGAGTCAAGAAAGGAAGATGGGCGAGAAGGAGAGAGATGTCCCAATAAAAAATGAAATCAAAAAGTGGGACTATGATAAAGGACCCAAGAAGCTGATTGTGAATAAGCAAAACCTTAAAATCATGACATAACAGCCATAAGATAGTTATCAGTCACACTCACCAGTAGTAAATAATGGTGTTGATTAGACCTTCGGTAAAATGCTCACATCCATGAAGAGGATCCAAACAGCAGATCAGAGTATCCTATAAGTATAAAAATGGGCAAAGGACATAAAGAATATGTAAGACAGCATGAAGGGCAA
Organism: Ellobius talpinus; assembly: GCA_001685095.1. Classification (NCBI taxonomy): domain Eukaryota; kingdom Metazoa; phylum Chordata; class Mammalia; order Rodentia; family Cricetidae; genus Ellobius; species Ellobius talpinus. Next base: position 4,542 of record LOJH01033648.1, on the reverse strand, counting down.
GCAGAAAAATATTAAGGAATGGAGGATGCAGACAGCATCTCTCCCACAGTTCAAAATTTTGTGTAATTTTCCCCCAACAAAACCTTCTCACTCACATCCAGTAGCCAGTTCAAATGGCACCCATTTCTGAGACGCTTCCTTCAAAATATTCTACCATCTAGTCAGTCAAACCTTCCGCCCTTCACCACTGAGCATGCGAGCATTGCAGCTTACCTTATTGGCTTCATTTTCCTTTATAATAGGAACCAGTTACATTTATACAGTGTCTATCATATGCCAGATGTGTGTGTGCTTAATGTTAATTAGCACAAGAAGTAAAAATACTATATCCTTATATGTCTATTTTTATAAGCTCTGTAAGCATCTTGTAACATAGGATTATTTTGTAGATCACAACCATTTTATTATCATTCTGATGGCTCTTTAGAGTTGGTCCTCTGATTTTCTCCACTTCATACATTATTTGTCCTTTATGATTTTTTTCCTATAACATTTGAGGCCACCAGGCTCAGCTAACTGTTTACTACACAGTCAAAGGCTTCAAGGAGTTGGCAGACTCCCATGTATGAGGGGAAAAATAATCCAAGTTTGTTGAATAATGTGTGAGGGTCTGGGTATGGAGGGAGGAAGAGGTAGAGCTGTAGCAGGAAGCTGACTGGCTTGAAGTTTCTCTCAGAGAAAACTAGATTCAGCCTGACAGACACCCAGCAGTAGAACGACCGTCATGTTTTTCCATGAAGACATCAAAGAGAAGATATGGAACCATCTATCAAAAATGGTTCACAGTCTACTAACGTACTTTGCTTGGCCAGCCTCCCACTTACATACAAGTGGCTCACACAAAGGCAGAGCAGGTTTGATACAGAGGCAAAGCACGCGTGTGCAGAAAGGCCTCAGGAGCACGCTTCCCTAGTGTCCCCTGTGATTCCAGACCCATAGCTGTTTTCTTGAAATCCTCAGGTTCTTCCTTCTTTGGGCACAAAGAGTTGATTAAAATATTTTATATTACCACTATTTATATTATTTTACTATTGTTTTGAATATTATCTTAATATTTTTATTATTTCTTTAATATTATTTGGAATTTGCAGCAGCTTATCAACTTTCTAAAACTATCAGAGTTTTGGGTAGGGAGATGGCTCAGAGGGGAAAAGCACTTGCTGCACACACCAGAGGACTTGAGTTTGAATCCCCAGAACCCATGTAAACACCAGGTGCAGTTACACATCTGGAATCCCAGCACTCACATGCTGAGGTGGGTGTGGAGAGATAGATTGCTAGCTCTGCATACTCATTATCTAACAACAGAAAGACAAGATCATGCTTCAAACAAGGTGGAGGGCACGGATCTCCAGCGGAGGCTGTGCTCTGACCTCACACATGCACTCCACAGCAAGCACACACCTACACCCACAAATCTAAGTGCACACACACACACACACACACACACACACACACAAAGATCCTTTTAAAAAAAAAGCATAAACTTTAGCAGAGGTGACCTGGGGGGTCATTCTAGTATCCACCAGCCGGTAGCCACTGCCCTAGCTGAGCATCCAGGACCAGCACCAGTCAGTTCTTGCCTTGCGGGTACTATCTCAGGATCCTTAGTTCTTCTAGTCCTCTGGCAAAGCCACGAGGCCATGTAATATTTTGAAGAGCCAATCCAACGAAGCTGTTTGAAATTCAACATTTTGCTCCAGATAACATATCAATTTCTTGGCTTTTGTTAAAATTATGAAGTCATGTGTGACATTATCATCTTCAGGGCCGTCTGGCAGAGTAGCAACAGGCAGTGATCACAAGTCTGCCCGCTTAGCCTTGGCTTGGAGTCAGTGATACTGATGCTGTTTAACTTTGGATTCTATAGACTGTCACACTGTGCCACATGCCCTGCTGACATTTGTTATCAAAGGATATACTCCATAGACTTGAAGAACACATCAAACTTACCCTTGAAAAGGCTCTTGAACCATCAGTGGGATGCATGGGCAGAAGCAGGGGGGTGAATAGTGCTGTTATGTTTCTTCGTAAAACCAGAGCCTGCCTGGGGTACAGCATCATTCTACAGTAGCATCATACATGCTTGCCCTGTGCAAGGCCCTCAGTTCAATCCCCAGGCTTGTAGTAACAGACATATTACAGTAAAAATAAAGCCACCATCCAAGTTTCCGCTCATACCCGCAGTGGAAGGGTGGGAAGATGTTGCAGAGGACAACTGGGGTGCTGTGGATTCACTTACGCAGTATTTCTTGCTCCCTGGAAAGGGAATAAAACTGAATACCGTGGAGGCAGAAGCATCTCATCCAGCTGTAGTTTTATATATACATATTTCAACTGGAGGTTTAGATAGGTAAGATATCTGAATTTTCTGAAGGAGCGAAACCAGACACGAAACCCTAGCATCTAGAAAGGGTCACGAATCTAACTTCCTCCCAACACTTTAAGTCTCCAGTTAAATGGTTAACTCCTGTCGTACTTGGAGAAACGCAAATCCCTTTCATAGCAGAGTGGTAGCAATAACTTAGTACCCTACAGAGGTACTGTCTGCTCTAATAGGCTTTATTGTTTATCTCTGGCCATACCACATTGAACGTGCCCAGTCTTGTCTAATGAGTTTCATCCAATCATCACGATTTTCCAATGCTAGTTTCTTATCCCCATAAATTCTTGTCAACGTGAAAAGTTATTAGAAACACAAAGTTGTCCCAAGTCAAATGAAGTGTTAAGACAGAATGGGGATCAGGAATTCAGTACGGATCAATGATGCCCACTGCGTATATTACCTGATGGTTTTTTTTTTTTTAAGTAGAGCTTTCTGGGCTGGAAATTCCACTAAGTCATAGAGTATCTGCCTAGCAACCTCATCCCTGAAAATAAAAATAAGATAAGGTAGAGAGTTCATATTATAACCGATCCTGCCCCATCTCAGTGGCCCCCACTTAATACATGCTCACTAAATGGATGCCAGATAAAGATCTGATGGATCCGAAGTGTGCTTTCAATTTGACTGCAACTTGAATGCTGAAGTCCACTTACAGCCCAGATCTATTAGCAACACATTCCATGACATTTTTGTTTCCAGTAATGATCAATATTAGGACATATCTCAATATAAAGAAGAACTTTATATTTTAGCCTTCTGCAAGTGGAGTAAGAAATGGTATTACCTATTGTAATATACTACACACAAAAATATTGAATTATTTGATGTTACCTAACTTGTCACCACAATGACCTCCCACCTTTGCTGCGGCCACAGTGGCACTGTCACTCTTCGGTGACACCTGCTTTCTTCCACCCAACAGCTTGGTATGTGCCATGCTGCAGCAGATGGCTTGAGGCATGACGTGTTAATGGCGGTGATTACTTTATGAATAGTGACAGCTGATCAGGGACATAATAAAACAATAGTGGCTGCCATCCTGGAAAAGGCGCTAAATAGGGGTGACATGCTTAGTGAGGGCTACACTCCTGTCCTCCTCCTCATTATCAAACCCGAAGGGACTCACAGCCTAGCCAGGCAGTGGCAGGCTCAAACACGGGAAGGAAAAAAAAATAATAAAGCATCCAGCTCAAAGATCTCCTTGGATGCTAATTGAGGGGAGGGGCTGCAGTGTGGGTTTTATGGCAGGAGGCTTTTGGACAAATAGCTGTGAATGTGTCTTCCCAGGTTTTAGGCCTCCAACACTATCCCTTGAGCTCCGGGGCCAACGCCCATGCTTTCATGAAATCTGGTTCCTGCCAATCTTCCTGAAACGCAGCCTCTGGCCAGGGTAGAAATCACCATGGTAAAGCACTAGGATATCAACTTTTGCATCTAATGGAGCTGAGGAGTGGTACTTTTCTGGAAAAAAAAAAAAAAGTCTGTATCTAATTTGTCTCTAAAAAAAGTATAACTGCAATGGAAACTCATGGTGGGTCTCTCTTTAGAGTGATTCACCTGTGCCGCTCACTGCACGTGGCAGAGTGAGGCCACATCTACCAGGTACGTGAAGTAGACAGAACAGAACAGCCAATCACAGTCTCGAACAATGAGCTATGACATCATCTATGTGGAACATGAGATTGGCTCAGAACCTGAAAAACAATGCCATCAATTTAATCATTTGTGTATTGAAAATTCCAAAAAAAATAAAGTCAATGCTCCAGTGAGTTGAACTTAACCCTCTGATTTACCTTGGATTATCAACAAACTCCTTAATGTTTTTTTTTTAGTAAATGAAAGAAACATGCGGTCTTCCCTGCCATGCCTGCTCTTTAGAGGACTTGGTGGCTTTTTTGCTCTTGTGGGAAGCTTGTCTTCACCATTTCAAGCAAAAGAGAACATGCACAAAAGTATCTGAATGATCTAACATAAAAATGCTACATACAAAACATTGTCTGCTCCCTTAATGAAGAGGACTAAGAAGGCACAGTCAAATAGGGATCAAGAGTGATCATTGTGCTCTGAGGGCTGGGCATTGTTGTCAGTGGTAGAGAGCTTGCTTAGTGTGTGTAGGGTCCTTCCTGGGTTCCAGGCCTAGTGATCATTCTCTCTCT
>LOJH01033646.1:3567-16231 GCA_001685095.1 Ellobius talpinus | reverse complement strand
TTTGTTTAGAATGTTGGTTATAAGTTGTTATGGATAATGGTCAGTAGAAAAGCTTAAAAAATGAGATTTGATTAAGAGTTCTTGTTTTTTAATAAAGAGGGGAAATGTTGTTGGACAATGGTCTGTACCCTGTCACTTGTTTTTTAAATAAACACTGATTGCCCCATAGTAATGCAGGAAGTATAGGTGGGACAACCAGGCAGTAAGTAGAGGCAGGACAACAAGAATACTGGGAAGAGGGAAGAGTCATTCTGCAGTTGTCTTGCCAGACACAGAGCAGGCAAGATGCGACTGCTTCACTGAAAAAGGTACCAAGCTACCTGGCTAACACAGACAAGAATTATGGGCTAATATAAGTTTTAAGAGTTAATAAGAAGCCTGAGATACTGGGCCAGTAAATTTATAATTAATGTAGACCTCTGTGTGATTTCTTTGGGACTAACTAACAACTGTGGGATCTGGGCAGGACTGAAACCTCAGTCAACAGGAATGTTCATAAAGTGCATGAAAATTTTCAGGCTCTAATGCGATATAATTTAGAAGATATAGGGAATGTTTGGAATTAAATTCCCCTCAATTTTGAGCATTTATGTTTTGTTTCTATGAAAAGTATAACTTTGATACTTCTAAAAGATATTGTAGAAGTTATTATAAGTGATTTTAGATTCATAAAATGTTCACATTAGCTATTCTACATTTTTCTGAGCATGTGATTTAACTCCCATTAATTACAGATGTGTCTGTGGTTTATTTACATATTTCTTTGTGATTCAGCTTGTATTGTGTGTGTGTTTGTGTGTGTGTTTGTGTATGTGTGTGTATGTATGCGTGCTCATTTTGTATGTGTGTCTTTTTAAATAAGCACTATGAATTATTTGTGGGTTGTCTTTCACAATCTCATTGTGGATAATACTGCTTGAAAAGAAATATTTAACAGAGACTTTTAAATTCTTTTTCATTGAGAAAACATCATTTTGGTTTTCTAGAAGCTGTGTTTAATTATAATTTTAAATGATGATTTTCTGAAGCTTACAAATATGATCTGCTATATTTTGTAAGTAAATAATTAAATATTTTAAATCAAGTAGAATCCCAAAATAGCATACCAAAATAATTATAGAGTCCACCTCACAATTTATATTCACTTAGTATTGCTGTAGGCTAAATTTACATGTGATATTTCATATTATACTACTATGAGGTATTGAGATTTTTATATATATTTTTAATTTTTCCTCTAAAATTTATTCTAGAAAGAACTCTAAGAACTCCTAACAAACATTTGAAAAAAGTTAAGTGCTCTAAAATTTTGCTACCCAAGTAATAAGATGAAATAATCATCCTGCCTTTATATACTCAGAAGAAAGAAAACACTCAGTGGAAGAGATGAAGTGATGAGACTGCTTCTGCATGGTTACCTATCATTTCTCTGTCCATGTTACATATGGAAATTAATGCATTAACAATAAGTTGATTAGGAGTAGTAACAAAAGTTCAGGTTATCTTATTGGATATCATTAAATATTATCATCTCTAGGAAAATAATATTTTCAGATATATCACATTTTGTTAATATTAATATTTAATTAAACATTTTATTCTTCAATAAGTAATTGTATTTTAGTTCAGTTGTTCTTCATGGAAAATATCTTTGTAATTTAATAAACTTTAAAAGTAGTTTTCAAAGCTTATCATTCTCATTCTGTCTTCCATCTACACATTCATTGAAAAGAAATAAGATATGTATGACTCTAATTAATATCATACCACACTGGAACTGTTAATCCAGATATTGAAATTCTTTTCTCATTCAAAAGCATTTTAAAGCTTTAAGTTATTACTAGTAATGAGTAATTTAATTTTCTTAATTTAATTAAACTGTATTTAATATAGTTACAGGCATACAATCTAGCAGGCTTTGAACATACATATGATGATAATATCCATGGATTGAAAGAAAGATGCTGTGAATTCACTTCATTATGTCATAGAATCATTGAGGGATAATGGTTCTTGAGTTCTGAATGAAATTCTAAAGATGATGATTAAAAATAAATCATAGAACAAACAATGGAGTAAAATTACCATAAAGCACAGATTTTGATTGAACAAGAAAGCCTAGATGACACTTAAAACTCACTGCAGAACACTGTCAATAGGACAGAAGAGAAGCTGTTCGTACAACAGGAATAAATTACAAGTCAGAAAAAGTAAAACAAAAACTTTGCGAAGTCAATGTCTGCCTGCTTTATTCTAATTTCTTCTCAATGAATTATGCATGGTGGAGGAAATACCATGTGAAAGTTTCTATTAGGTTCCACTCCGTAGTGTGTGTATGTTTTTTAAACACATATTATTGTCAAGGCTTATCCATATTCATGCAGGAAAAATGATAATGGCTTTTTATTCTTACACGAAATTCACTCATTGAATTTCTCTGTGACACAGAACACTGAGGTTACTTATGAATAGTGTCTATGCTGTGGCCTTTGGGTGAACCAAGAAGCATAGATTTTGAGCTGCCAGTTCCACTTCATCTGCTTGAGTTGCTTTACACCAAAAAGCTTGGCAGACAGTCTTGCTGAGCTCATGAAGAAAACCGTCACAGCCTCTACTGTCTAAGAACTAAATTGCATTCCTAGTCTTTCCCATGTCCTTGCTTGCATCCTGTTTTGTGTAGTTGCAGAGGATTTTCCACCTCACAATAATGTAAACTGCTTTTGCATTTTTTGTCTACTAACTTTCTGTTGTAAACCATAGAGTGTTTACTATCCTATCCGAGTGTTCACTTACTCTCTTCAAATTTTATTTTCATTTGCTATTATTACGTCCTTTTAAATTTGCTAATTCTTAAAAGGTTAATATAATGTTTTTAAAGACCCTGAAACAAAATGTCCTATCTGTGTTTCCTATCAAAGAACACTAAAATCATTTTCCTCATGCAGCAGGTAGGAGCAACACTAAGATTCATGATCTCTGACATACAGGAATGGATTCAGAAAGGTCAAAAGTAGGAGATATTGAATAGCAAGGAAAGTAACTTTTATAAAAATTAATAATTAAGAATAAACAGGGTAATTCCATATTGCAGACCTAGTATGACAAAGCAAAGAAATTGTAGCAGAAAGGGAGAAAGAGGTAAACAAAAATATTTCATATTTTCTGGTCTTGATATTAAAATAAAATTGACTTTGAGCTGGCTTGAAAGATGGCTTAGTGGATTAAGTTGCTGTCAAGCCTGATGACCTAAGTTTTACGTGGGACATACATAATTGGACTTACATAATGTAAGGAGAGAACCACCTGCACTGCTGTACTTTGTCATGTACTCTAGCAAAGACATACATGCACACCCACAGATGACACATGTGCATACACACAAAAATGGGGGGATGGAGAGGAAGAGAGATAAAAGATAAAATTTAAATAATGATTGTAGGAGGAAACTTGAAGAAACTAGCCAAACATTTGAAAGCAGCTTAAGCCATATGTTTTTAGAGGGTTTGTTTGGATAGAAATGATGAAGGTGTAGAACAAACTTAACTTGCTAAGGAAAAGTTCAGTTACTGGGAAGAGTATAACACAGAAGGAAAATGCTAATTTATGGATTCTATTTCTGTTGATAAAAACTAAATTTAAAAGCAAACAATGTATTCCTTTAAATGCATCAATTTCCATGTAGTTTGCTCTAAGTGAAGGCACTTATAACAGGGCATGCCGTGGGACCAATATTTAGTTCCCCCATATTGTTTTAGCTTGTTAAAATCTTTGGATATTGTAGATACAGACAATCACATCCTTTTCACACCAGTTCACCGATTTCTGTCACCACATCTGTTCTACATCTACTACATCAAAGGCTTTCATTTCGACATTAGGTTGGTCTAGATACTGTCTCTCCATCTCTAGATCCTTATTTACACATATTGGTGTAGTTTCATTTGCCCATTAATGTAACATCTTCACAGATTTGGAGAATTTAGAATGGGTATCAATGAATGACAAACACTTTGCACTGTGGCATTTTTCTCTAGCTTTCTGAGAAGAGCAAGGTTCTTCTCATTCAATCCATTGGGCCATACTCCATACACAACACACAACAGAGGATATTTTCCCAATTATTCTTCATAGAGTAAATTAATTCACATATTTTTGATATAACTCCATATTCCTCAAATCCCATCACTGACCAGTAGAAGATCCATTCAAAACAGACAGATGAAGGTAGGTCAGAAAATGCTTTTAAAAGACTTATTATTTTCTGAGTTTGTGTGTGTGTGTGTGTATCTGAATGTGATTTTGTTCACATGTTGGTGTATGTATGTCCCCACAGAATTCATAAGAGAGCATTGGATCTGCTGGAGCTGGAGTTGCAGGTACCTAAGACTTGCCCAAGTTAAACAGTGAACTTGGGACCTCCACAACAAAAATAAGCAGACTCAACCATTTATCCATTTCTTCAGTCCTCATTTAGAATAATTCTTAATTTACACAATTTACCAACATATTCTGATTATTTCTTGAGTGTTATAGCCACTGATATCACTTGTATAAACTCCTTGGACTAAGCCAAAAAAAAGTTGTTTTCTTTCCTATCCTGTTCGCATTTTCTTTCATAACATAGAGTGGATATATTCCCAATGGACTAAAATAAAGCACAGCATTTGACAACAAAAATGGACAAGTGCACAATTACTGGACATTTCAATCTGTCGCCACAATTTGCAAAGAAGATGGACTAATAATAATCAACATAATCTATCACTCAATATCATCAACTAATATGATGCATTCAAATTCTATAGATTCCTCTTTATTGTTCACTTAAATTTTGTATAATAAGATAAAATATACAATATTCTAAGTAATAAAACAACATTTAAAATATTAAAATAATGCATCATTCCAGTGACCATAGTAAAAGCCTCCTAAATTTGGAAACACAAAGGTAACAGGAAAATTCTTAAACATTTGAAAATTAAACATAATTCTTAAAAATCAATAGTTTAACAGATATGTAATAAACTAGAAAGAATAGATATTGAAGACAGAATATTTTAGAATTACACCACAAACAATGGCAGCAAAGTATTTCCAAGAAAAATGGAAGACAAAATAATGTTGATTAATATAAAATGCTTAAAACTAAAATGCACAAAAATGAAAGGGAGAGATGGAAGTAAACTTACAATTGACATGAATGTGAGAGGCTTCCTCAGGCAGCAGATGAGAGCAGGTGTAGAGACCCAAGACAAGCTTAGTTGGAACTCTCCATTTGATCCCACCACTTGGATGTCAATGCCTTGGCTAAGTCATGAAAGGAAAGTGTAAGGATGAAGGAAGGGAGAGAGGAAAGTGAAAGTTGGAAAATGGAGGAGAGATGGGAGGGAAGGGAAAGGGAAAGAAAAGAGAAGGAAAAGAAGGGACAGGAAAAAGGGAGGAAATGAAAAATACAATAAATAATATCAAGTGCTGAGAACAGATGGAAAAATTGGAACTCTCATATCCCTGATGAAAATGTATAAATAATACAACCACATTAAAAATAATTTGACTTGTACATTTCTGAAAGAAAACCAGGTTTTAGTACATTCTACCCATTTTTATTTAGGGTATTTATATCACACAAGTGGAAAATATCAACACAAGTACCTATAAGCAAATGTTTATAGCAGTTTTATTTATAATAACGCAAACTAAAATAAGCAAGATGTCCTTCAATTGGTAAATATTAGCAAACTGCAGAGCAGGACAGGCAAAAAGTCAATGAAATGATTCCTAAAGATGTTCTACTATATTCCTTTCGTAGATTGTACCTTAGTCCACATCTCTCAACAGAGAGGCTCCCTCTGGCAGCTGATGGAGCAAATGCAAGAATTCACTACCCACATTAACTGAAGCTCAGAGAACCCAACAAAAGAGGGAGAGGAGGGATTGTAGGAGTCACAGTGCTCAAGGACACAATGAGAACACAGCACACAGAATCAACTCAGCAAGACTCATAGGAGATCAAAGAGACTGAAGTGGTAATCATGGAGCCTGCATGGATCTCTGCTAGGTCCTCTGCTATATGCTATGGTTGTTAAGCTTGGGGTCTTTGAGGGAATCCTAACAGTAGTAGTGGGAGTGTCTCTGACTCTTTTGCCTGCTCTTGGAACCTATTTTTCTCCTCCTGGTTTGCTTCATGCAGCCTTGATATGAACGTTTGTGCATAGTCTTGTGTCTTGTTGTACCATGTTCAGTTGATATCCCTGGCAGGCCTGATCTTTTCTGAAGGGAAACCAACCTAGAACAGTGAATGTGGTGGAGAGGGGAGATATGAAGGGAACTGGGAGGAGTTGAGGGAGGGAAAACTGCAGTTAGGCTGTATTGTACGTGAAAAGAATAAATAAAGAGAAATAAAACTGGGTTAGTGTATACTGTAGCATATGATAACAGTGACCTAAAACAATCATACTTGGAAGTTGAAGATTTGCTCCTGAATGGGTGTTACAGACCTCCAGGGTCTACACTAGGATAATATTCTTTACCTGACATAATTATAATGGCAGTGAGTAGACCATTGCTTTAGAAATTTGGAATGCTGGAGGCTAGGAAGTATAACTGAGGAAGTAACCTGACGGGAATCAAAATAGCTGTGTTCCTAAAATATCTCTGTATCTGAAGGGGGTTTATAGTTTCACACATGTGTATATATGGTTAAATTATTTATAAGTACAAAAATACATTGTTTTGAGCATTCCTGGATCTGCTATTGTACTATAATTGTCAATCTTGTGTCTGAGAAGGTCTGATATGCCAGATTTTTCTGTACCACATTCATCATTTCCCAAGACACTATAATTTTTGTGGATTTAAAAGTGACTATGCTATAGAATAATATTCAACATTTGGAATTGTTAACTTGACTGTTAAATGCAAGTATATATCCTCCTAAATCATCGCCAAAGGGAATGATAACGAGTCAGATAATAATACATCTGAGGAAAGACATCTGCACTGTCAGGAATGCTTTCTATCATCTCAATTTCTATCTCCTGGAAATATCTGAACATCATCATGTGCTTTTAAATAAGATAAAGTCTAGAAGAAAAGGTAATCAATCAATGGTTTCTTGGCTCAGTTCTGACTCGCTTTAGACTTGCACAGAGATATAGCATATATTCCTTCATATGTATCAGTTGTGTAAATGATTGATGGAGGGCTACAACTAAGATCTTTTATTATAGAGCAAACCAACTGGAAGCTTAGAAAACTCCATGTTTACCATCTTTAGTATTAACTAAATAAAAAATTTTATAAATAAAATTCACTCTGGATGAACCAGAAAACATAATGACATCTTTAAGAATCTAAACAGTGTAAGGATTGTTATTCCTATTATTCATTTTATAATGTTTGAAATAACCAAACATCTAGAAAATGAAGTGAAATTCTGGAACAATTAGTCAAATAGTAAGTGTAATTGAAGATGCTGTGCAGCATTGTACCTTTGTTAGAGGGAAAATTACAGGATCTTTGGTAGTAGATCATTAGATAATGATCTTGAAAAATCTTGTTTTCGGTCTTAATCAGAGCATGAAATGGACACATTTATTCTGAATAGAATCCACTGTAAATCTTCACTTTTGTGTGGAATTCCCTTCTCATTAAATTAGTTTTTTGTATAGTAGTTTAGTTGCTTGGATATGGCTCATTATTTCTTCAATATAAAACATAAATATATTTTTCTCTTCTCACCTAAAATCAAGGCAAATATATTTTATATCATTGTGTATATACATCTCCAACTTATTCCTTTGGTTGTGCATTGACTACAATTTCAACATTAAGCTTGGGGATAATCATTGTGATGTTTCACTTCTTTTTTATATACAAAGGTACTTCCTGAATTTTTGTGGGAAAGATGGAAAGGTAGTGAGTAAGTCTCTTGAATTATATTTAATAATCATATTAAACACACTTTCACTCTTTCCAAAATCCTTTCTAATCAAGGAAATAAAAAATATCAGGGATTAAATTAGTGCCCATGCTTAGGTTTGAAAGCTTCACCTGCAAATAACCCACAACTGTGCATTTTCACACCAGCCTCCTTTCCAGTTCCCAGCCATTTCTTCCTCATCTTTCACCTCTTTGTTTTCATTGTTGTTGTGGTTGTTGTTTGATTCTTTATTTTGTTCTTTTCCACATGTGAGAGCAAACATACTGTACCAATCTTTTGTGTCTGGACTATGTTGCTTAACAAATTATCCAGTTACATCTTTTTTCCCAAAATGACACAACTTCACATTCTTCTCCTTTATGGAGTCATAATATGTTTTCATCACAAATGCTCTTTAACTCCTTTGGTGAATATTGCTTCAAAAAGCATTTAGATATATCTTTGTGTATGTTCTGACTTCCCTTGCATCATTTGTGTTCTGAGGACTACATGACAATTCTAGTTATATGATAGTTTTCTTTGAGAAGTTTTCATACAGTTTTCCATATTGGCAATAATAATTTATATTACAGACTAGTTCAATATACAATATTTATATATAGTTACTGTTTGTATTCTAGTGAAGTATGAAGAAACAGTTGTATTTTGAGGTTATAAATGGTCATGACATACAGATACCTTTCTTAAGTTAGTTATTTAGATACTTTATAAAGAATAATACCTAAAAATTAAATGAACGAGCAAAGAGGATAAAATAATAGGAAGGATGCTTAAAATTCATAAGTAATGATAGTATTAACTATCTAACTCAAAATGCTTCTAATATACATAACAATGTATAAATTCACGTACATAGTTTGAATGAAATTTTTCTATGGTCTGACAATACTTCCTCTAAAAGTCATAGAACATTTACCAAAACCTTAGAAGTTTACACAGAAAGATATTTGAGTTGCTGTACAGAGCTATACAAGAGACTCTCAAAATGATATAGAGTATCCATATTGCCTTTGGCTGTCCCCCAAAAGGAGAAAGGTACCTACTATTAAAGACACTATGAACTCCAGACACAAGTCACAGTGGTCCTTGAGCTTGGACTGAACTGAGTGCCTCCTTTCTGAGTAGTAACTTTCATGGTACAAGATGGTTGCACTCAAACTTCCATAGGAAGGAAGTACCCACCAGTCCTACCGAGATATGGCACCTCTGAGCCCCAAAGTGAACAGCATGACATGCTAACAATAAGGATATAGGCACATATACCTTGACACATTGTAATTTATAGAGTTTAGGCAAATATACCTTGGCAGTAACCAAGAGCTCCTGAGTTGGACTTAAGACTCACTCAACAAGAAGTAAACTCGGCCTGGTACTGGAAACATGGTCAATTATCCATGGCTAGTGAAGTCATGGATCTTGGATGAGAATCCCCAATTGCTACTTTATTAAGCCAGCACCATCCCTAACTTCATTGTACAATAATTGTACTTATACACACAAACAAGTGAAATCTTCATCCATTTCAAGGAAACCACTCTTCACAACAGAGAGCTACAGTTACAGAAATCAGAACCAATCAAAATGTACAGCCCAGTCCAAAATGATTTATCCAAACTAAAACCCTCTCCTAAGGCTCAAGGGTCATTTTTAGAAGAGGTTGTGGAATGTTTAGAAGTGACGGGACTGGCAAGTTTGCAGTGTGATATGTCTTCTTTCAATTTCAGGAGATATACACACAAAGCCTCACCAACAAGACTAGAGAGTCTAATATAAGTTGAATAATGCTGACACTAATAGACATACTGATAAGGACAAAGAAGAGCCCAAGAGCTGAGAAGCTGACATAAAGAACTATGGCCAATTAGGAATGCTAAGACCTGGAGAAACAGTCTTCTCCAGGAAAGGAAACAGCACGAGGTTATCTAATACCATATGGTCAGTCCTGAAAACTTATACATTCAAGTACCATTATACACACTGAACACACATATACATGCATGCACACACATATATAGTTAATAACAATAATAATGAGACTGTTTAGAGAAAGAAAATAGATAAAATAATATAATTATAAAGAAAAAATTATATTAAAAATAGAGGAAAACAAATTTTTAAAACTTTAAGAATTGAAAAAATGCATTGAAATGATGCCTATTCATGTTCAGAGATGGTACATAATACATATATTTCCATGGAATTACTGGGTTTCTAATAAGTTTTCAAATAAATTTCTTAAGATAATCTATTACTGATTTTGCAGATACGCTCATGCATGAAATTTAAATATAGATCTCCATTGTGTACTAAAATATACTATCCAGTTTTACATGTTTGCATCTGTATAAAACAGGCATAACTGAAATTGTATATGATTATGTAATCAATATTTCACATTCAATGTGGAATAAAGTATTCTATGGTGTCCAGCTTTTGTTCTTAATGATGGTGATAATAACTTTGCTCTTACTGATTAAAAGCAAATCCTACTCCTTGCAGATTTGCTGTTCTTATCGAGATAATATCCTTAAAATCATCAACCACACAGGGTCATGTTGCAAACTATTTGGAAGATTACAGCAACTGTGAACTCTGTGCAGTCTTGGAGTTTGAATCTATGTGTGCTGTGGTTGCTATGGTAAGTAATTGTGAGTATTATTTTTCTTATTAAATGAAAAGGAAGTTAAATAATGTGATGAAGTTTATAAAATGGTCACAGAAGAATGTTAATGCTGAGGCATAAAAGCATAGTTTGAATAGACATTGATTCACTAGGTTATTTTAACCTGAAGACTCTTTGATGGCTTTAAAAGGAAAAAGCACCATGTCCAGCCTGACTATTTATTTAAAATATATTGCCAGCAGAAGGAGAAAAGGCACCTAAGATGTGACTTCTCTTCAGAAACATCAGAGTAAAATATCCATAGCAGAACAACTCTGAGAAAATGAAATCACAGAAAAATGAAGTCCTGAGATACAAAATATGACTACATTTTTAGAATTGTTTCTAGTATAACTCAGCTTTGCAAAATTTCTTCAGATAATGTGTCACCTTCAATAGACTTTTCAAGATGAATTTTAGCCCTCACTTGCCAACTAATATCAATCCAGGACCATCATGGAGTTTCCAGATTGTAGGTCTCAGTTGGCTGCATGGCACCAATTATTTAGACATGGGCAAGGCCATCTTCTAAAGTGAAAATAGCTTTCTATTATTATGGTCCAATAAAAATAGCAGAGGACAAATGAATGACAAAAGAATTATCCAGCACACAATACAAGATGTATGAAATGGATATGTACATATGCTTGAGAAAATGACCTAAAAAAACCTTTTCAATCAGAGCTTTGCCAAATGTTCTTTTGTTTCTTATTATGTTCCACTCATGTTAACAAGCTTAGCCCTGTTTTCTCAAATAGAAGTTAATTGTTTAAGTCTCAAGGTAACAAATTCAGTGCATTTAGGAGGTAAATAAATAAATGAGTATATATCATCATGTATCAGAAATGGGAATTGTAAACTATGGTGTGCATAAATTAACCTAAAAGCAATTATGCATGCAAGCAATTTGTAAACAAAAACAATGTATTTAAAACTCAATATTAGTAAGGCTACAAGTTCCCCAAGAAAAATGATACCTAAAACAAAATGTGTTTAATCTCCTCCTAATACTTAAAGGGATTCCCTTACCTATTAAATTTATTAATTTTCATTGACAATGCTGAAAATAGGTAATATAGCACAAAATCTCCAAATCTGGATGATTTAAGTCATAAAAAATTTAATGTATAAAGTTTATTCATATGCATGTGTGTTTCTTCTACATGTTTGTGAGTTCATCATATGTGTGAGTGTTCCTAGTACTCATGAAGGTCATAAGAGGGTGTTCATTTCCCTGGAACCAGCGATATGAAGAATATAATACCATGTTAGTTCTGGTACATGTACTTTAGTCCTTTCTTACCTACTGAGCCATTCTTATTGTAGAGAAGTGAAAAAAAAGAAGGAAGGAAATGGGAATCTTTCCAAGATGATTGGTAAAAGCCATTGATGTTCGGGAAAGGCGTTGGTGTCAGTGAGAACGTCCTGGCTGAGAGGAAGCTGCTTGAACTGTTGCAGTCATAAGAAATAATAAGGGTGAAATTGAGAGAATTTATTATCCAAAGTTCAAAATATCTGTGCACAATAAAAAAGACCTACTACAATATAAGCTGAGAAGAAGTTTCTCATTTTAGTTTTAGAGGGTCTCTGACACCTAATTTACCTTAAATTGGTAAATATATGTTCTCAGGTTCTTAATTTAGTCTCTTTCTGATATTTCATATTGCCCTAAGTCATCTTCTAATTATTGATATAGAATTTCAAAAAGGGAAGTCTTAGTTTCTTTACATTGTAAATTTCAAAAAGAAAAATGTCCAGGAAGGAAATAAAAGAAAGTAACTCAGAAAGAGAAATTTATTTTCCAGTAAGAAAGATGTTTGTATTTGATATTTGCATTAGTGAATATTTAGCAAATCATCTTTGCAAAGCCAAAAATAAGCTTCATCAAAAAAGTTTTAAATAGAGACAGATAAATTCCAAATGTATTCACTCTTAACTGGTTCAGGTCACTAATATTATTTGCTTTTCATATCTCTGCTCACTTACTAAATTTCATACTGAATACAGTCTATCTATCTATCTATCTATCTATCTATCTATCTATCTATCTATCTGTCATC
>LOJH01033645.1:0-15866 GCA_001685095.1 Ellobius talpinus | reverse complement strand
CTGGCCTCAAACTCACAGAGATCCTCCTGCCTCTGCCTCCCGAGTGCTGGGATTGAAGGCTCACGCCACCACCGCCCAGCTTCATTTATATTTTAATAAATAAAGCTTGCCTGAAGTTCAAGGAGTAAAACAGCCACACTGGCCAGTTTCACAGACCAGGCCGCAATAACACACACCTTTAATCCCAGTAGCCACACTAGCTTGCCATAAAAACCAGGCGGTAGAGGTACACGCCTTGAATCCCAGAACTAGAGAGCATTATAAAATGGGAGGGGACAGCTCTCAGGCTCAGTCTCATTCTGAGGATTTCCTGGAGCCAGGATCACCATTTTGGACTGAGGTCGAGGTAAGGGCCAGTGGCTGGCTGCTTTGCCTTTCTGACCTTCAGGTTGAACCCCAATTTCTCTCTCTGAGTTTTTATTACTCATGCTTCAAAGGGGGAATTATTAAATGTGGCCACAGTGGGAAGTGGCACAAATAATGGACCACCATCCATGCCAGGCCCACATTGAGGGTCCCGATGTGAGGTTTAATAGGGCAGAAGTCTGTGTGGCTAAGCAGTCTTGGCCAAGGTGAAGTTCCAGCCATCACTGGCCAGTGAAGTCTGTGTGGCTAAGCAGTCTTGGCCAAGGTGAAGTTCCAGCCATCACTGGCCAGTGTTCTTGGCACTAATCATCCCTGCACCTGTACTGTGTGCAGTATCTTCCAGGACATCCCCCCCGCCACAGTAAGGGACTGGGGGGGTTGGTTTTAATTTCTTGAGGTCCATTGTTCCAAAAGTTTGACAACCAGAGGGCACAAGTGCCCCTATAGTATCTTCTGCAAAAGTAGTCACAGCACTACAGGAAGCCAGGGCCCTGAACACAGTAGGCCAGTACTCTACCCCAGCTACATCCTGCCCACCGACTTTGGGGTTTTTCATTTTGTTTGGTTTTGGTTTTGGTTTTGTTTGGTTTTTCGAGACAGGGTTTCTCTGTAGCTTTGGAACCTGTCCTGAAACTCACTCTGTAGACTAGGCTGGCCTCACATGCACAGAGATCCACCTGTCTCTGCCTCCCAAGTGCTGGGATTAAAGGCGTGCGCCACCATTGCTTGGCCAACTTTGGTTTTTGAAACAGGGTCTCACCAGGTGTCCTATGTTTGACTCAAATTAGCAATCCTCCTGTCTCTGTCTCCCAAGTGCTGGGATCACATGCTCACACCACCACCCTGTGCTATGTCTCAGTTTATGACCATCAATGTTAAAAGCCTGGCGTCATTTTATGCTTTCAACAGCGTAGGGGTTTTTTGGTGTGTGTGTGTGATCACGTGTTTTTGACTCTTTCCCTACGGAGCAAGCTGACGGAACTCCCAGTCTGGACTGGTTTTCATCTCTCACTGAAGCTTTCGAGGTGCTGGATGGGTGGCCTTGGGCCGGATGTGTTCTGTAGCAGTCATTTCAGTCACCGCCGGGCGACACCTGCGCGCTCTGCCGCCCGCAGCCACTAGGGGGCGCAGCGAGACCGCCCACGCCGGAGGCCGAGTCACGTGGTCCGTGCGGTCTAGCCCCGCCCTCGGAGCACGTGACCCGAGCTGTCTCGCTGGGTTTGGGGGGGTCTGCGGCCAGGAGGGCGTTTGCGCAGGTGAGTTGGACGCGCTGGTGAAGGCTGTCTCAGGCCCGAGGGCCTCCGGAGGAGCAGCCTCCTTCAGGGCGGCGGGGCCGACTATCAGTGAGTTCCTGCTTGGGAGAATCGAGCAGAGAAACCGAGAGAGGTGGGACCCCCCCCCGACCCCCGTCCCCCTGCTCAGGCAGGCGCAGGCAGGTACCTGAGTAACACCACAGGCTTCGGCAAAAAATCCCGGATTCTAGTGGGTACCCTCAGTGCTGGGCGGGCCAAGCTCTGTGTCTATGTCTCGCAGGGGGAAACTGAGACACAGAGAGAATGCGCACGGTGTCTCGAAAGCTTGGGTTTGGACTCGCCTGTGCCTGGTGGCGCTGCGCATCCAGCAGCTTTCTAGAAAGCAAGCTTGGGTCTCCAGATCAGCAGTAGCGTCTGATCTTTAGTTCCTTCCCTATTTTTCCTCTAAATTGTGGAGTCGAGAGAACGGGCCTGAGCTGTCTGGTTTCTGTTTCTGGGACTTTGTTTTGATATGCGTGTTTATCTGTTGCGCACCGGGGCCTCCTTGGAAGGTCCTGGAAGCTGCAGATTCCCACGCTGCCCAACGGGAGTCTGAGCACGTCATTGTCCTTGTATGCTGAATCATGATCAGTGTCACACGTGTCCGAAGGGCCAGGTGGAGCTGCTACGCAGCAGTAAAGACAAAATGGGTCTCTGGCTCATGCCTGGACACCCGTGGTTAACTGTCTTTCTATTGCTAGCCGGGAGGCTGGGGTCCCTAGTAGCTTTATGGCTGCTAGGCAACCGAAAGACAAGGTGTGATTGGAGCGTTGGAAACTGCAGCCCACCCAAGCATCCTGACTCTCCCCCCCCCCAGAGGCTAGCGATCACTCACCATGGCTACTGATGTCATCAGTCATGCCTGCATAACGGAAGGCCCGCGGAACTAAACAGAGCTGGGTGTGAAATCCAGTGCCAGAAAGCACAGCACGTGGGAGGTGGTGGCAGGAATCCCTGGCTTCATAGCAAGCTTAAGGCAAGCCTGGGCTACTGGAAACCCTAACTCAAAGTGACAGCCAAGTGGGTGAGTTCAGGGAGCATCCCAGAATCCCAGATGCTCCACACACATTGCAGGGGCACGCCCACCTGTTCCCAGCCCATTTCTTTTATTTGGCTGTTTTTGAGCTATAGCTTAAATATATATATATATATATATATATATGTATAAATGAAGCGCTTTTCTGAGTTCCTTGAGGTGTGAGTTCCAGTGCCAGAGTCCTTGGAACTATCAGGCTGATAGCCAGCCCAGCCCCTCAGAAGTACTGGTGGCAACCTGGGGTTTGTAGCTGGCATCTAAGTGTGGTAGAGCCCCAGCCTGAAGAAGTCTGCCCTGACAATAGATAGATCAGAACTGAATTGGGTTGTAGTTTGCCCGTCATCCCACCCACCCACACCCCTGCAGGTTACTAGGGAGCTGGAGAGTCAGTCACTAGTAGGAGAAAGTCACAGGTATTATGGGTAAAAATTTAACTGTCAGCCTGAAGAGCCCCAATTGCTGGTCAGAATATTCACAGCTGGCCCCCATCTGCAACCAGGCCATTGTCTCTTGAGTATGTCTGGTGACCCAGAGAGCCTCTAGTACTCCCCCCGCCCCTGCGCCGAGTCCCTCCCTGTCCCCACCACATCCTGAAATGAACCCCATTTCCGGAAGGCCCACACACCTCCGTGGCCAGTTATAGCCAGAGAACCCTGTGACCTGGGCTTTTCACCCCACTCCTTTTCGTCCTCTCCGTGGGGTTTGACTTGATGGCTCCCCAGCCTTTCTGCTCACACAGAAGCCCTCCGGATAAAGTCTTGGTTCCCTTTCACATCGGTCTGTCAGGGCTGTGGGGCCATGTGGGGGCCATGTCTGCAGCAACCCCTCTGCCTCTGAAGAGTCTGATCTCCTCTACCTGGCTTCTGCCTTCACCATTGCTGTGGAGGGAGATACTCTGGCTGCCTGCTCCCTCTTGCACTGTGTGTGGGTGCTGCTGTGTGAATGCACCCAGGACCCCCTGAGCCCCACCCGCATTGACACTGGATCCTCCTCTCTTCAGGCCTCCAGGACTGTGTATGCTGCTCCGGGCCAACAAGCTTTCACCATGAAGATGAGGAAGCCTCTCTGCTCCCACTCTCTGATTGGGGTCTGTGCCCTCATCTCCTTTATTTCCGCTATCATTCTGGGTCATCTCATGCTCCGTGACTTAATGCTGTTTCCCCAAGACTTTCCTGAGTCCTCTTCAGGACTGGAAGAGACTTTTAGGCCTCACCATTGGAAGGGTTACGGGCCAGAGCCCCAGCACATCCAGGAGCACCATGTGCAGCCTGCAGCAGTGCCCACGAAATGCGACGTGCCCCCCAACAGCCGCTTTGACTGTGCTCCAGACAAGGGCATCTCCCGGGAGGAGTGTGAGGCCCGTGGCTGCTGCTATGTCCCAGCCGGGCGAGTGCTGAAGACACCGCTGATGGGGCAGCCCTGGTGTTTCTTCCCTCCCAGTTACCCAAGCTACCGGCTAGAGAATTTGAACTCCACAGAGACAGGGTACACAGCCACCCTGACCCGTACCAGCCCGACCTTCTTCCCAAAGGATGTGCTGAGCTTACAGCTGGATGTGCTGATGGAGACCGAGAGCCGCCTCCACTTCATGGTGGGTGTGGGCACAGTAGACCCTGGCTAGAGCTGGGTCACCAGGAGGGCCTGTGACAGGACAGCCCGTGCAGAAAGATGGGCCAAGCAGAGCAAAGGATAGGTGTGTGGGGGGGGGTGACGCATTTTCCCAGGGATATGTGTGGTAGGGCTGTGTGTGGACCCCTGCTGGGCTCCCAGGTGTGGGCAGAGTGGTGATAGGAGGCCTGGGCACAGGTGGGATGTTCCAGGTGGTGACTTCAGGACTAGCCACTTGCAGACAGCAGGGATTTTCATCTGCCCCATTCCCTGCCATCCCCTGGCAGTGCCCACATCTTCTTGTGTCTCTGGAGGATGATTCTATGTTTTTAGTATAACGCTGTGCTGTGTAGTGCTGGGGACATCCTTAGGCTACAAACTGTGGGAGCTGGGCTTATGGGTAAAGTGCTTGCTGGACAAGTGTGAGGAGCTCAGATCCCCGGCACCTGGGTAGAAGGTCAAGCGTGGCAACATACATTTGTAGTCCCAGCACCGGGGGTGGGGGGCAGACAAGCAGATCCTGGAGAGCTCTGGCCACCAGCCTAGCCAGGTTGGAGAGTGAGAAGTCAAACACCTTACCTCTACTTTGGACTTTCACAGTTGCACACACACACACACACACACACACACACACACACACAAATAAATATTAAAAATTAAAACTATTTGTGGGGCCTGGTGCATAGCTCATTGGTAGCACATGGCCTTGGTATGCTCAATTTTTTTTAAAGTTGCTATGCTTGTAATTGCAGCATTTAGGAGGCTGTAACAAGAGGATCTCAGTGAGTTAAATGTCAGCCTTGGCTTCATAGTGTAGGCAGGCTGGCCTGGCCCACAGAATGAGAACTAGCCTCAAAATGTAATAAATTAATTAAAGGCAAGGGGAAAAAAGAACAAACAACTATTCACTCTCTATGTTATGTTCAGGTTTAGTCAATGCTCTGCCTTTGGCAACCTCAGGGAGGCCTCCTTCCTTCCAGTTACATAGCTGAGGGAACTATGGCCCATGGCTGAACACAGTACGCAGTTACCCTGGGGGGGACCTGAACTGACCGACAGTTTGAAACCGTGTCTCCTGGAGGTGTGAAGGGGCTGTGGTGAGGAAAGGGGCCCCTGGCTCTTGAAGGGCTCTGGGCACCTCACTCTCTTCTCTCCTAGATCAAAGACCCCGCTAATAAGCGCTATGAAGTGCCCATGGAGACCCCGCGTGTCCTGAGCCAGGCACCGTCCCCCCTCTATACTGTGGAGTTCTCAGAGGAGCCCTTTGGAGTGATTGTCCGCAGGAAGCTGAATGGCCGGGTGCTGTAAGTTGGGTGCCTGGAACTTTGACCCTACCCTGGGGTTGACAGGGACATGGTGGCCCCTCGGAGGTCAGAACTTGTAAAGATAGCAAACCTGTCCGACTCATCCCTGGCTCTGCTGTCAACCTGACTCTGCCTTTAGCTAGTCTGTTTCCCATTGCTGTGATAAGCACTAGGGGAGAAAGCAAGGTGGGGAAGAAAGGGTTTGTTTGCTCTTAAAGCTCCCAGATCACACTCCATCATGGCAGGAACCTAAGTACAAACTTGGAGGCAGGAACTCAAGCAGACCCTAGACCACCAGTCCCAGGGGGTGGTACCACCCACAGTGTGCTGGGCCCTCCCTCATCCATCAATCAAGAAATTGCCACCACCACAGGATTGTTTGCAGGCCAATCTGACGGAAGGATTTCCTCAGTCGAGAGTGCCTCTTCCCAGATGACCCTAACTTGTATCAAGTTGACAAAACCCAACCCTCACCCCTCCTCCCTGTGTGTGGACCCCCAGGCACACATCAGTGACCAACTGTTGAGTGCTCACCAAGGTCTCGGCTTGGTGCTTCTACACTGGGTCTGAGAGGTTTCCTCCATGGCTTCCCAGTGAGGCCTCATGCCCCCAGGAGATACAAGGGGTGTGTGGCGATGACGTCATTGCTATAACAGCAGTGTTTGGCACCTGTGCTATCTGAGATGACCCACCACAGAGGATGATCCACCCAGTGGTACTAGGGAAAGACCCTGATCCAGTCCACAGTGGTACCTGCAGGTGGCGCACCTAGTGGCCTTACTTTTATTTATCAAATACTCGTCTCTTACTGTGACCTTTATTATTAACTCACTATCTAGGGTTCATGTCTCCCTGACAGGACCTCATATTTGTACTACTGTGTCCTCTGACCTAGGGGAACATGGGCCCCTCTGAGCGTGCCTGCGCTGGCTTTTCCCACTGTTTGCAGGTGTTCTGGTCTTTATATAGCCATTGTCCCAGGGTCGGCCTGATGCAGAGCTGGTGAGGTCACTCTGTCCCTCTCCAACCCTTCCCTCTGATGGATCCACCATCCTGGATTTGTGTGGCCTGGGGTCCATCCAAGGGCGCCTAATGTCTCCCCACAGGCTGAACACTACTGTGGCCCCCCTGTTCTTCGCTGACCAGTTCCTGCAGCTGTCCACGTCATTGCCCTCCCAGCACATCACAGGCCTCGCTGAGCACCTCAGCCCGCTTATGCTCAGCACTGAATGGACAAGGGTCACCCTCTGGAACCGGGACCTGGCACCCTTGGTAAGAGATGAGCAGAGGTGGGAATGTGGAGGCTAGGGTCCTGGGTGCGAGGTGCTGTCTCATGTCATTCCAGCCAGGTGCCAACCTCTACGGGTCACACCCATTCTACCTGGCGCTGGAGGACGGTGGCTTGGCTCATGGTGTCTTCCTGCTGAACAGCAATGCCATGGGTGAGTCACCAGGCTAGTTCCTAGGTAATCCTTCAGTGGGAGAGCTTGAGGCTCCGCCTGCCCTGGAGTCTGCTTGTCTCAAGGGACCTTATGTGCAGAGAGTCCAGTGAGCAGAGTCCTCATCCTGCTCATTCCTTACCCCCACCTAAGGAGGTCTAGGGGATTCCCCAGGTTCATCTACTCCACGTCCTTCGGGCCTTGCTAAGTTGGGCTCAGAACAGCTGCCCCACTCCTGCCCTACGGGCATCTCCCAGCCTTCATATCAGAAGAACCACACTCTGTAGATGCAGGTTGGCCCGTCTGTGTGGGACTTGTTCCTGAGCCTAAGTCACTTTCTTCCAGATGTGGTCCTGCAGCCCAGCCCAGCCTTAACCTGGAGGTCAACAGGGGGGATCTTGGATGTGTACGTGTTCCTAGGCCCAGAGCCCAAGAGCGTTGTGCAGCAGTACCTGGATGTCGTGGGTAGGGCCTGCTCTCTGTCCACTGATCTCAGACCCCCTAGGCCCTGACCCTTGCCCCCAGTCCCTGCTCATTTGTGGTCCTGGCCTGCAGGATACCCTATCATGCCGCCATACTGGGGCCTGGGTTTCCACCTCTGCCGCTGGGGCTACTCTTCCACTGCCGTCATCCGCGAGGTGGTGGAGAACATGACCAGAACACACTTCCCCCTGGTGAGTGGAAGTCAGTGCGGGGCAGCCCCAGCTTCTATGCTGTTGACCCCCGATCTCAGCTTCAGTTCCTATCCTGTGCCGCAGGATGTGCAGTGGAATGACCTGGACTACATGGATGCCCGCAGGGACTTCACCTTCAACCAGGAAGGCTTTGCAGACTTCCCAGACATGGTGCATGGGCTCCACCAGGGTGGCCGGCGGTACATGATGATCGTGGTAAGCAGATCTGAACTCAGCCAGTGTGGTTTCCGTGTGGCTTCTTCCTCCTAGCCTTGGGCATTCTCTGAGTCTTTGATGTTGAAGAAATGTCTAGAGGGCTTCAGGCTTAGTGTCTTCTCGCCAGGTTTCTGGAAGCACCTGTATGCCCCGGGAAAGATGGTTCAGCAGTTAAGAACACGCTGTTCTTGAAGAAGACAGTTTTTCTGGTACCATATCAGTCAGCTCATAACTGCCTGTAGTTTCAGCTCCAGGGAACTGACAGTTTCTTCTAGACACACACACACACACACACACACACACACACACACACACAGAGTCTTAGTTAGGGTTTACTATTACTGTGAAGAGTCACCATGACCATGGCAACTCTTATAAAGAAAACATTTGGGGCTGGAGAGGTGGTTAAGCTCAGTGGTTAAGAGCACTGCCTGCTCATCCAAAGGTCCTGAGTTCAATTCCCAACAACCATGTGATGGCTCACAACCACCAGTAATGAGATCTGGTGCCCTCTTCTGGCCTGCAGGCCTGCATACATGCAGGCAGAACATTGTATACATAATAAATAAATAAATCTTTAAACAAAAATAAAGAAAACATTTAACTGAGGGTGGCTTGCTTACAGAGGTTAAGCCTGCCATGGCAGGGAGTATGGCAGCATGCAGGTGGGCATTGCTGCTGGAGAAATAGCCAAGTGTCCTACATGTTGCAGGCAACGGGAAGTTGACTGACCCCCCCTGGGCGGTATCCTGAGTATATGAAACCTCAAAGCCTACCCCCACAGTGACACACCCCCTCCAACAAAGCTACACCTCATGATAGTGCCACTCCCTACGAGATTATGGGATCATGGGGGCCAGTTACAGTCAAACTACCACACACACAATTAAAAATAATAAGAATAAGCTGGACATGTGGCACACACCTTTAATCCCAGCACTCGGGAGGCAGAGGAAGGCACATACCTGAGTTCGAGGCCAGCCTGGTCTACAGAGTGAGTTCCAGGACAGTCAGGGCTACACAAAGAAACCATGTCTTAACAAAACAAAACAACTCCAGGAAGCAAAAATAAAAATAAAAGACGCAAGCAGTAAACATTTGCCCTGAACCGGAGGATCAGGAATCCAGACTCACACCCAGTCAGCTCTTCAGACTGGCCAACTGTATGCCATTTTCACATGCCATCGCTAACTTGGAGGGGGCAGCCTCCAGTCAGCACCAGGATATGCAAAAAAGAAAGAAAAAAAACCCACGAATATAGCAAGTGATTAGGAAAAATTCTTACCTGTCTGAGAGCTAAACTTTCTATCTGAGGAGAAAAATAAGCAAACACACACACTTTCTGATGGTGACTTTCCCTTTTTCTTCATCTTACAAATGCTCTCTGAAGATCTCTCTTACTCCTTGACATAGCTGTCCCTACCCAGCTGCCTGAACAGCCCATCTCTAACAGTGCTCCCTTCCTCCCACCACCTTCTCCACAGCTCTCCATAGCCTCTCCTGGAGAGCCTTACACAGCTTTTCCTCACAGCCAAACAATGGACAGTTATATGTTACATTATCAGGACCCAACTCATTCTCATAACACAATATTTCTCAGACTAGGGAGGTCACAGTGACCGGCTGGTGAGTAATGCCTGGCCATGCACATAACCTAAACGGTTAGGGTTCCCAGGGTTCCCAGGCAGAGAATAACCTTGAGCCTGTGACATAAACTGAGGCTGGGACTCTGTGTAAAATGTCATTTACCGAGAAAGTTATGTCTGCTAAAGTTGCTTCCCACTCTGACCTTGAATCAGCAATAAACACCTGGGGGGGAAATGACCTCATGTATTTGTTTCTAGGGGCAACCAGATATTTCGTCTCCACGGGCAACCAGTTTGTCTTGAATTTGTCCTGAAGTCTAAAATTAGCAGTCTTGGTGACTGAGAATACTATTACTTTCTTATGTCAGTCTGAGTAGTGAAAAATATCCTAGTATTATTTCTATTCATCAGAATTATATTGAATAAAGAGAAATCATCTTCCTGACCATCCACAGCTATATGTGTACCCAGTAGATGGAATATTTTCACAAGATAAACACACAGCAGAGGGAAAAAAACAACCAAAGCAGTTCTTAGGGAAGAAGAAATGAAGTGGCATGTGAGAGAATTTGCAGACAGGAGCAGCTGGTCATTTACAGTCAGTAACCCCATGATCTTACCAGGTGGGGCTCCCCAGTAGAGAGTCATTCTTTAGGTGGGTCGACCCACTGAACACGAATTGTCACCTGTTCTATCCTCACACAGCAGGTCTCAGCAGTGCCATTTTCACAAACCATCCTGTCTCTGCCTCACCGGTTCCTCTTCTTCTAGTGGTTCGTGCGGAACCCTTCTCACTGCTGGCTTCTTTCCCCAGGACCCTGCCATCAGCAGTTCAGGCCCTCCTGGGAGTTACAGGCCCTATGATGAGGGTCTTCGGAGGGGCGTGTTCATCACCAATGAGACTGGGCAGCCACTGATTGGGAAGGTAGTGTGGGAGAAGGGGAGATAGGGACTGTGGGAAGGGGACAGAGCAGCTGTCCAGGGGAAGAGTCAGATTCAGAAGCCACCATGTCGAGTGGGACAGAGGGAAGTGGGGGTCCTCACTGGTGGAGACCATAACTCCTGACAAATACCTGATCTCAGGCACGAGCATCTGGGCCCAGCACAAGCTTAGCAGACCTTTCATGAGGCCTTGGGAGTCTCCCTTGTCCTTCTTGTCCCTGGGGGCCTTCTGGGAGTTCTGAGTCCCAACCTCCCCATCCTAAGGTATCCCTAGCTATGGGAAGGGCAGGCTTGGGTTATGTCCAATGAGGGGCCTCCAATGGGGTTGTCTCAACTTCTTCCCAATGCTCTGGGTCCATGCTTCCTCTGCCCCATGACTGTAGGGATGGCCCTTGCTGTCCCAAGGCTCCAGGCATTGTGGGAGCGGCTTGTTTGTTGCTGGGCTTGAGATTTGTGATGTGTGTCAGCGCTGGCTAAGCATGAAGCTGCTGCTCTGCCCAAAGCTGAGGCCTGACAGCGCCCGCCGTGGTGCAGGGTCTGCATGGGACCGGTTCTCCCCTCTGGACTCTTGTTCAGGTATGGCCTGGATCCACAGCCTTCCCCGATTTCACCAATCCTGAGACCCTTGACTGGTGGCAGGACATGGTCTCTGAGTTCCATGCCCAGGTGCCCTTTGATGGAATGTGGATTGTAAGTATACCCCTGTCCCTGGGTACACCCCTAGTCTCTGGGGACCAACCCAATTCTACATCTTAGGCCTTTACAGGACATGAATGAGCCATCCAACTTCATTAGAGGCTCTCAGCAGGGCTGCCCTGACAATGAACTGGAGAACCCACCCTATGTGCCCGGTGAGCCACACTTGTCTGTCTGGAGTGGGGACAGTGCTAGAGTTAGTGGCTTTGACCAGGGAGTGCCCCTTTGAGGTTTAGAGGATGCAAAGCTCTCAGTTTTGGCAAACAGAAGGCAGAGCATCCAGCAGGACAAAGAGGAGAGAAACCAGAAGCATAAGGACCTTTGGAGAGGTTTGGGCTCAGATGGGCAGATGGCTGGGGATAAAGCAAGAGGAGGTCAATATGGAGGCAATAGGTTTGCAGAGGGTCATCTTTGGCACCGCCCACTCTGCTTTAGAATAGCAGAGGTGACTTGCCCCAAGCATCATGGGGCAAGTGGGCTCTTGTCCTGGGCTGACCCCAAGGAGGTGTCCATCTGAGCAGAGGATGTGGGCAAAGGAGAGCACGTGGAGCCCTGGAAACTGGTAAACCAGTCTAAACTAGTCTAAACTCTTGCCTAGGGGTGGTTGGCGGAACCTTGCAGGCAGCTACGATCTGTGCCTCCAGCCGCCAGTTCCTCTCCACACACTACAACCTCCACAACCTGTACGGCTTGACTGAAGCCATCGCCTCCAACAGGTGAGCCTCTGCTCTGTGCAGCCAACCAGCCTGCCCAGCACGCACAGCGGGGGCTGAGAGGTGAGTTGGCTCCCATCAGGTGAGGCTCAGCCCTGTGCAGCCAACCAGCCTGCCCAGCATGCACAGCGGGGCCTGAGAGGTGAACTGACTCCCATCAGGGTCATAGACTGAAGGGAAAGACCCAGACCACCCACGGGCGTGCGATGCCTGCACACTCTGCCCAACTGGTCACTGATCTCCATGCCAGCTTGGAGCCAGCCTCTCTCCACAGGGCATCCTAGGTGTTACATGGGTAGAGAATGGCATCCAAGGGACTGCATGAGTTCAACAAGGCTCAGAGTGGTGGCTCACCTCTAGAAGACATCAGAGTCACTGGGACGGGGCTGACTGCCTAGCATACTTTGGTGGTGGCCTCTCTTCCCCATCCATTCTGTCCTCCTTAATGGTAGTTCCTTCTAGCCCTGGTCCCCTTGCCCCTGACCCCTGGAGCCCTGGCTGTGTATCACCCAGGTGAGCCCAGCTCTCTGTTCCCACCCCACTCAGGGCCCTGGTGAAGACCCGGGGCACCCGACCCTTTGTGATCTCCCGCTCAACCTTCGCTGGCCATGGCCGATATGCTGGCCACTGGACAGGGGATGTGTGGAGCACCTGGGAGCATCTTTCCAACTCTGTGCCAGGTGAGTCCAAGCTGCCTGGAGAGCACTGGGTTCTGGGCTCAGCCTCACAGAGTGTATCGAGATGGCTTGGGGATCCGTTGTTATCTCACGTGGGACGTGACACCTGCTGGTCCCTACTCAGTTGTGCAGACATGCTTACCTGTGTCAGCGGCTCACCCGTGGCACCTTCTCAGTGTCCCCGTGTCCAGTTCTCCCTGACCAGTGCTGTCTTCTTTCACGGTTGTTCCCAGGTGACCCCATCCTGAGATACAGAGGCACCTACCTGCTCTGCTCGCTAAAAATAATTTGATTTTTGTTCCAAGAACTTTGATACCATTGGCCCATGTTAGGTCAGAGAAGGCAGGAACCCTGGAGAACAGACTAGGGAAGGAGGGGAGCCATGGCATCACATGGGCAGCTAGAGCCTTGACTTAGAGTCTAGAACCTTCTGGCTTCTGTGTCAGATGTTCACAGACCTATGAAGGATCCCAGCTGGCTGAGCTCTCAGAGGTGAGCTGGCCACCTCTGCCCTGTGGGTTGAAGCTCAGTCTGGGCAGGCCTGGCAGGCCAGGAACCAGACTTAGTACTGCCTTGTGGAGCTGGGGTGTGGATTTGCTCCCTTCTCTTTTGGGCTCATTTCTTCTTTGAGCCGACAAGTACTGAGCCGAGTCCTAGCTGCTTCCAGGGTCAGATTTGACTTAGAGAAGTCTCCGGAGCCCCAGGCTGCCCATCAGCTCCCTGGCTCTAAGGAAGCCAGTAGAGCAGAGGGAGACTGAACAACATGCGTCCATCCAGCCCTTAGCAGTCAGGGGAACGCCACCCTGAGTTGTCTGTTAGTGTCCTGAGGCTGCTATCACTGAGGACAGTTGAGGGACTTAATGCCCAGACCGCGGGTCTGCCGCCAAGGAGTGGCAGAGACACAGCCCCTTGCACAGAGGTGTAACTTGGTGGCCCTGCACAGCCTTGGGGACCTTTCCTTCTGCTCGTGGTCTCCTGGGCATCTCATTGCATGGCTATTCCTTGCAGGGCTATCTCCCCATGTGACCTCTTCACATGACATTTTCCTCTTATGAGGACATCAGCCATGTTAGACCTAGGACCACACCAACCACTTCACCTTAGCTCATGTTTCCAAATAAGGTCCCAGCATGCCTCAGCACACCGGGCTCTGGTCTCCTCTGCTGGTCCCAGGTATTAGGAAGCAGTTGCTGACCCCAGGCAGAAAGCACAGAGGGCAATGGTTCTTGACGCATGGTGAGGTTAAGTTGGACCAGCCCTACAGGCCTGACTGTCCAACTGCTGTCTTGGTAACCTGATACCTCTCTGCCTCTGTCCTCTCAGAAATCCTGCAGTTTAACCTGCTAGGCGTGCCCCTGGTGGGGGCGGACATCTGCGGCTTCCTGGGAAACACATCAGAGGAGCTGTGTGTACGCTGGACCCAGTTGGGGGCCTTCTACCCCTTCATGCGGAACCACAACGACCTCAGTAGCATGGTAGGAGGGGTGATGGGGGTTCCTACCCGCCAAGACCCTGTCCTGCCTAATCCCACCCCTACGGTGGGAGCCCAGTCCATGCTGTCCTGTCCACGCAGGATGGCCAAGGAGCTGTAGATTCTTGGGGTGGACATTCTGTTGAGCCCCGGCCTAGGAGCCCAGAGACCTCTGGTCTAGTGTGCTTTCTGTTGCTGTGATAGACACCACAGACAAAAGCAGCTTGGAGGAGAAAGGGTTTATCTTTCAGTCCACATTCCATCATGAAGGGCAGTCAGGGCGGGAACTGAATGCTTTTAATACAACCCAGGGACGCCTACCCAGGTGGACTAGGCCCTCCCACATCAATTATTAAGTAAGAAAACAGCCCCCGCCCCTTGCCTGCAGGCCAGTATGGTGGAGGCATTTTCTCAGTTGAGGTTCCCTCTTCCCAGATGTTGCCAGTTTATGTCTAGTTGACGAACAGCTAACCAGCACACCTCCTTTGCCCTCTCTGCCCACACAGCCTCAGGAGCCATACAGGTTCAGCGAGACCGCACAGCAGGCCATGAGGAAGGCCTTCACTTTGCGCTATGTGCTTCTGCCCTTCCTGTATACTCTGTTCCATGGAGCCCATGTCAGAGGGGACACAGTGGCCCGGCCCCTCTTCCTGGAGTGAGTCACCTGGGTCAGGGAATGACAGTTCACGTGTGTCCCTGGGGGGCTGATGCCAGGGAACCTCCTCCTGCTATGGGCTGTGTTCACAACCCAAGCAGGCTGCAGCTGAGTGTGCCCAGAGTGTCCCTGTACCCTCAGGCCTCCTAGACCCCAGCTCGGGGCCAGGATATCTGGAGTACGGACCAGGCTTGCTGGCTGACAAAACCATGATGAAATTGTCGTGAGTGATCCATTTTGGGGGTCTTCAGGGAGGAGGACAAGCCAGAGATGCCCCATCAGTGTCCCCAGACCAGACTCTGCTCACGTAGGCATTACTTGTGACCTCTCCAATGGGCAGATAGCAGAAGGTTCTTGGGTAGAAAGGCAAGTAGCTTGCTCTAGAGGAATCGGCCTCTTCCCTATCGCACACAGATACATTCCAGATGGACTAGGTGGCTAAATAACAACTGTTTAGGCTGGGGAATGGTTCAACTGCGAAAGTGCTTGCTTTTCAAACACGAGGATTCAGGTTTCATCCCCAGTGTTCATGTTAAAAAGCTGGGCATGTGGCATGCAGTCTGGTGGTACACCCCTTTAATCCCAGCATTCAGGAGAGGACAGCCAGGGCTGCACAGGGAAACCCTGTCTTGAAAAACAAAAAATAAATAAATGGAAGGAAGGAAGAAAAAAAGAAAGAAAAAGAATTGTTCTGGACTCTGGCCCAGATCTAACTCCTCTGGCTCCTGAAGTTTCAAAGTTTCTCGGGGACCAGGTTTCTGACAGTCCCTGCAGCCAGACAGCTGGTGCCAGAGCCCCAGTCCACAGGCCCTCATGCCTGTCTCTTCTGTGAAGGTTCCCTGAGGATCCCAGCACCTGGTCTGTGGACCGCCAGCTCTTGTGGGGGTCAGCTCTGCTCATCACACCTGTGCTTGAGCCTGGGAAAACTGAAGTGACTGGGTACTTCCCTGAGGGCGTGTGGTACAACCTGCAGATGGTGAGTCCTGAGGTCCCTCATCCACAGAAGTGATGGGTTGTCACAGGGTGGCCATGCCTTGCTGGCCTGTGAGTGGCATAGTAAAGGGAGGTTTACCTGTTCTAGAGTCCCAGCTGCCTGCTGATCCATCCCTGGGTGCCCCTGTGTAGAAGGAGCTGCGTGCTGCTTCCTGCCAACTTTACACCCGAAATAATTACACGGAAACTGTATTCATT
>LOJH01033642.1:1859-16231 GCA_001685095.1 Ellobius talpinus | reverse complement strand
TTCCTTCCTTCCTTCCTTCCTTCCTTCCCTCCCTCCTTCCTTCCTTCCTTTCTTTCTGCCTGTATGTATGTCTACTGTCTATCACTGATCTTTTATTTCAGTGTTGGTAGTAATCTATTGGAGAGATGGGAACAGGAAAGGAGACTGATTTGGGCTCTGGAATGTGACTCTGTCTTCTGGCCTTCAGATTCTCTGTGTGTGAAACACAGGCTCTTGGCGATAGCTACGGTTCTTTGTAGTGCTTTAGGTCTATTATAGAAATTAAGGTGTTTTCTTCTGGCCTGGGGAGGTGGCTCAGTAATACGGCACTTGCAGTGATACGGTACTTGTCGAACATGTGGAGAACCTGGACTCCATTCTCAGGGCTAAAAATCAGGAGTAGGGAGGAGTAGTACCTCCGTCTCTGTGGCTAAAAGCTTCTAGAAGAGAAGAATTTTAGAAAATCTTTGACTTGCAAAGGGATTAAGATTACAGAAGCATTTGGCATGTGCAGTTGTAAAAGAGCCTTCTTTACCTTTTGTACATTTGCTTCTATTTCTTTCTTGTGTGTTTTGTTTTTTACAGACAGAATTTTTCTGTGTAGCCTTGGCTTTCTTGGAACTCGCTCTGTAGACCAGGTTGACCCTCGACTCACAGAGATCGGCCTACCTCTGCCTCCTGAGTGCTGGTATTAAAGGCATATACCACCATGACCAGCTTCTTCTTTTAAATGTAGAGTCTCATCATGTAACTCTGGTTGGCTTCGAACTGGCCATGAACTCATGAATATCTGCCTATTTCTGACCCCCAAAGTGCTGGGCTTAAAGGAATGTGCCACCATGCCTGGCATATTTTGCTTTCAGATCTCTTTTATTTGCAGTTTTCAGTCATGGTATTCCATCTTTACTTTTTCTTTAAAATTAAAAACAAGTGTGTGCAGAAAGACAATTATCACATGTACTCACTCATAAGTGGTTTTTAAAACATAAAGCATAGAAAACCAGCCTACAAATCACAATCCGAAAGAACCTAGACAACAATGGGGACCCTAAAAGAGACATACATAAATTTAATCTACATGGGAAGTAGAAAAAGACAAGATCTCCTNGGGTTGAAGGGGGAGGGGAGCAGAGAAAAATGTAGAGCTCAATAAAAATCAATATTAAAAAAGAAAGTGATGCTCTAATAGGAAAAAAAGGTGTGTGTTTGTGTGTATTTGCGCATGGAGGTCAGAGGCATAGGATTATCCTGGGGCTAGAGTTACAGGTGGTTGTGAGCCATTCTATGTGGGCTGGCAGCTAAACTGAGCAAGAGCAGGAACTACTTTTAGATACTGAGACATCTGTCTGTATGCCCTTTACTTTTTATTAAAGTGTGTATATCTTTCTCGCTATGCCTTCCTTTCTGATCCCCATGCCCATTCACCCTCACAGCTGCTGGGACCTCACTGAAACCCCTCAAGTTCACTGGACTCATATATACCCCAGTTCTCAGTCTCACTTTCATGTTTATTTCTGCCATGTCTCTTTCCAGAAGCCAATTGCACAATTGCCACACACTACTTATGTCTTTCTCAGGTGATCAGCAGGAAGGTTGT
Organism: Ellobius talpinus; assembly: GCA_001685095.1. Classification (NCBI taxonomy): domain Eukaryota; kingdom Metazoa; phylum Chordata; class Mammalia; order Rodentia; family Cricetidae; genus Ellobius; species Ellobius talpinus. The sequence continues at coordinate 14,655 of LOJH01033642.1, read as the reverse complement.
ATGTCTTTATAACCCTGGGTTGGGGCTGTAGAGAGATCTCGGTGGTTAAGAGCATCGTCTGTTCTTCCAGAGGATCCAAGTTCAATTCCTAGGACCCACATGGTGGCTAAAAATCATTTCTAGTTCCAGGGGATCTAACACCATCTCTGGTCTCTGTGGGAACTGAGCAGAGGTGGTACACAAACATACACACAGGCAAAATACCTAAAATCTCTCTGACTTACGCTGTGAATGGCATTATCTAGAGTCATGCATTCATTCACTCATTCATTCATTCATGCAACTGATACTTGTTTAACAGCTACTATGCACATATACTGTGGATGACATCTATCCCTGCACATCCATTCATTCACTTGCTCAACACCAGTTTTTTAATCTCCTGCTGTACACAGTATTGTGTTAAGCACAGGGATAAAGCCTAGAAGAATAGGTAAAATGCGGTATTTCTCTTCTTGGAACTTAGGGTTTTGAAGTAAAGGCAGATCTATAAACAAAAGAACTACAACACAGTAAGACAAACACCACACTGCCATGGAAACAAGGTGAAGGAGCTGTTGGTGATTCCTATGGGGAAGCTTCCCTGAGGTACTGGCATTTGACTTCCACAGCACAGTTGTTTCTTCCTGCCACCCACTGCCAGGTGGCTCTAAGTCAGAGATCTTTCCTTGGTGAGAAGCAGGCACACGGTCTAGTTCTGTTTGGTCTATGGCTGGCAACAAAGCAGCCCCAATCTGAACTTCTCATTTCTACAGAGGAATGAAGGCACACAGTGATTACCAGGGTTTCTAGAGCAACAGGGTCAGGACTTGGAAAGACCGTTGTGTATCCGCGCTTTTAAGGCAAAGCCACAACGCATGCTTAGGAGAAAGCATGCGGTTGCAGCGATAGGGCTTATGATGGTAAGGGTGGGGACTTGGGGACAACTCGCAGAAAGAAACACTTATTCAGAAATAAACAGGTAGAAGAAAGTAAAATGTTCGCCAGGCGTGGTGTCTCATGCTTGTAATCCAGCACTTGGGGCACAGAGGCAGGTGGATTTCTATGAGGTAGGGGCCAGTCAGGACTACAGAGTGGGTCGTATGTCAAAAAAACCTAAGAAACCAACAAAACAAAAAAGAAAAAAGGGAAACTCCTTTTTTAATGGATTAAAATCCTATTGGTTATTGTCTATTAATATTCTCATATGGGGCTGGGATGTAGCTTGGTCCATAAACTGCTTACTTAGCATGTACAAAGCTCTTGGTTCATTCCCCAGTACCCCATAAAAACCAGCTGTGGTACACAACTGTAATCCTAGCACTCAGGAGGTAGAGTCAGGAGAATCGCTGCTCAAGACCAGCCTCAATTATGTAGCAAGTATTTTTTCTTTTTCGTCTTCGAGACAAGATCTCATATATCCTAGACTGACTTCAAACTTCCTATGTGTGCCTTGAACTTTCTTGAACTTCTGATTGTCCTGCCATCTCTTCCCAAATACAGGGCTTGTCATCATGCGCAGTTTATACAGTGCTGGGCATTGAACCCAATGGGCCTCATATACACTATGGCACATTCTACCAACTGAGCCATATTCTCAATCAACATAGTAAGCCTAAGGCTAACCTGTGCTACATGAGATCCTATCTCAAAGTAATCAGACCTGATTGAGATAATAGCCTATTTATAACCACAAACTTTTAGCGTTAGATCATGTATCCGGATGGTTAGAAGAGACAGCCAGAGAGAAAGAGATAACACAAACAATTTTGGATGGGGATCAGTGCAACTTCTGAAGCATGAGGCAAGGCTTGAAGAGAAGGCTGGGTGAGGGGCCAGCAGAGCGGGAAGCTGCCCAGGTGTGGGTGAAGGCAGGAAGGAGAGCAGCCTAGCTCTTTCGGGTCCAAGCTCTTCCATCCCTTGCTGTGTGAAAACCTCCAGGCAGCAGCATTTCATCTGTGAACCCTGGACTCTCACACCACTGTTTGACATGAACCAGTTCCCAGATCTGCTCTTTTCCTGGTTTACGATTCCACTCACCCATGTAAACTTAGAAGTGAGAAGTCTGAGTGTTGGGCTTGACTCGTCTCTCCTTCAAAAAAATGCTCTATTTTTAATTTTTAAATTGTGTGTGTGTGTATGTGTGTGTGTAAGACAGAGAGAAAGAGAGAGAGGGAGGGTGGGAGGGAGCCTGGGTACACACACACACACACACACACACACACACACACACACTGACTTTTTTGAGTTAATCTTGCATCCTGCCTCATTACTGAAGGTGCTTATCAGCTGTATGAGTTCCTGCCAGACTGGTCTTGAGCCCACAGTGATCTGCTTACCTTTGCCTCCCATCCCAAGTGCCGGATGGGATTAAAGGTATGTGCCACCATGCTCAGCCCACACATGGAATTTTTAAGGACTCAGGTCCTTATTGTTTGCAAGGATGAATCATGTCCCGGGCTCTAAGGCTTAGTTTCTTTATTTGCAAAACAGTGATGAGAGTAGTTCATGTCTCATAAGGACTTTGGAAGGTTGTTAGTGTATACAAAGAATCTAGGCTATTGCTTGGCACATGATGCTAACAGTGTTAGCTATGGTAGTGAGTGCAGAACACTCTGGGTTTCTCATTGATTTCTAGAGACAGCTCTCTCACAGTGTTTCTCTTAACTCAGCAGTTTTATAGTCAGATTCTGGGTTGACAGGCCTCCACATCCTTCTTCCTGGTTTCATTAGGCTTTTGTTTTCTCACTGGTGATTAAGTCCCCAATCCCTCTGTCACCAGCCCTGCTCTGCTAAACTTCTTAGTGAAGAATTAGTAGACACTGTCTTGATATCTATGGACAACTCCTTAAGTGATAGGAAGAGAAGCTTGTTATTACATTGGGCATTCAGTCCAAGTTACAAAGTCTCAAATTAAGAAACTGTTAAAATTAATGCACAAGCTATGTTTAGCATAGTTGACCACCTCAGGTATTTGTTATAGTAATGGTAAGCTGGCCAACAAAATGTATTTCTGATAATACTACTACAATAAGATTGCACATCTGTGAGGTCACACCTCTGTGTTAGTGCCTTGTTCTATGTTTAAACCACTGTTATTTGGCCATCTATATTTGCAGATCCCATGTCTGCAGATTCAATCAATGTAGACAAATGATACTAGAGAACCTGCATCTGAACCAAACATGTCTATGTCATTAGTCTCTTAACAATCTAGCATAAAAACTATTTATATGACATTTCCAATATATTAGGCCTTATAAGCAATCTAGAGATTGGATGTGTACGGGAAGATGTATATATGTTCTATGCAAATATGATGCTATTTGTGTATACATGCAGTCTGTGCATATGTTCATATATGTGTGTGTGTGTGTGCATTTTTGTATAAAGGTCAGAGATCAACCTCTTTTAATTCCTTGCAGCCATCTACACCTTGCCTTTTGAGGGAAGATCTTTTCCTGGGACCTGAGACTTGTCTAGTAGGCTAGGCTAGACTGGCTAGGTAACACGTCCGGGGATCAGTCTCTCCCCATTCCATGCCTGGATTTCATGGGTGCTGGGGATTGAACTCAGGTCCTCATGCTTGGGTGTCAAGCACTTTACCAATCAAACTATCTTGTGAGTCCCTGTGCTATAACAGGGCCTCTTCCTATTCAAGGAGCTCTGGACTCAAGCTTGTATGGTTTCTGAAGGCTGACTATGAGAGAAAATGGGTGTATGGTAAGAAGATTTCTGGAAGTCTTTTCATTTACTCATTTATTTTACATCCCAACCACAGTTTCCTCTTTCTCCTCTCCTCATATTTCCTCCCCCAATACCCCTCTATCCATTCTTCCTCTGTTTCTGTGCTACTGGTGTTATATTTAGGAAGTGTGCCAATGCGTTCAAAGGTACTTCCCATGGTATCCATGGTTGCTTTTATTGGTTAATGAATAAAGAAGCTGCTTTTGGCCAATGGCTTAACAGAAAGAGATACAATGGCTGGAAGAGAAATACAGAGAGAGAGTAGTCAGAGTCAAGGAGACACCATGCATCCAGCAACAGGGACAGACGTGCAGGAACCTTGCCAGTAGGCCACAGCCACATGGCAATACACAGATAAATAGAAATGGGTTAACTTATGAGTTAGCCAGAAATACACTTAGGCTATTGGCCAAATATCTATTGCAAATAATACAGTTTCTGTGTGATTATTTCGGGTCTGAGCAGCCCAGAATGAATGAGCAGCCTCTTACAACAGTATCCCATGGGTATCAACAAAACATGGCATATCAAGTTGTGGTAACATGAAGCACCTCCACTTGTATTGAGACTGGGCAAGGCAACCCAGCATGAGGAATAGGTTCCCAAAAGCCAACCAAAGCATTAGGGACAGCCTCTGCTCCCACTTTTAGGAGTTCCACAAATAGCCAAGCTACACAACTGTCATATGTAAGTAGAGGACCTAGGTCAGTCCCATTCTGGTTCCCTGGTTCTGTGAATTCCTATGATTCAGGTTTGTTGTTTCTATGGGTTTTCTTGTAATGTCCTTGACCTCTCTGGCTCCTAGAATCCTTCCTCCCTCTCTTCATCAGGATTCCCCAAGCTTGGCTTAATGTTTGGCTGTGGGTCTTCGCATCTGTTTCCATCAGTTATTGGATGAAGCCCCTCTCATGACAATTAGGGTAGTCACCCATCTGATCACAGGAGATGGCAAGTTCAGGCTGTATATCCACGATTGCCAGGAGTCTTAGCTGGGGTTATTCTTGTAGATTTGTGGGAATTTCCCTTGTATCAGGTTCCTACCTGACCCTGAAGTGCCCCCCTCTTTCCAGTCATCTCTTTCAGTACCCTTTCCCCTTCCACCCTCCAACTCAATCTCTCAAGTTCCCATTCCCACTGCCTCCAATCCACCCAGGAGATCTCTTCTACTTACCCTTCCATGGAGACCCATTCATCCTCTCTCCCCTTCTTGGGCCCTCCTTGTTACCTAGCCTCTCTGGGTGAATTGTAGATGGTACCCCTTTACTTTACAGCTAATATCCACTTATAAGTGAGTACATACCATGTTTATCTTTCTGGGTCTGGGTTACCTCATTCAGGATGATTTTTTTTCTAGTTCCATCCATTTGCCTGCAAATTTCATGATGTCATTGCTTTTTCTTACAACTGAGTAATACATCATTATGTAAATGTACCACATTTTACTTATACATTCTAAGGATGAGGTGCATCTAGGTTGTTCAAAGGTTCTGGCTCTTATGAATAATGTTTTTATGAACATAGTTGAGCAAGTGTCCTTGTGGTATGATTGACGATCCTTTGGGTGTATGCCCAAGATTGGTATAGCTGGGTCTTGATGTAGATTGAGTCCTGATTTTCTGAGAAACCATTACATTGATTTCCAAAGTAGCTGTACAAATTTGAACTCCCACCAGCAGTAGAGGAGTATTCCCTTTACTCCATATCCTTTCCAACATAGGCTGTCATTAGTGTTTTTGATCTTAGACATTCTGATAGGTATAAGATGGAATCTCAGAGTTGTTTTGATTTTCATTTCCCCATGGCTAAGGATGTTGAACATTTCTTCATGTTTCTTGGCCATTTGAGATTCTTCTGTTGAGAATTCTCAATTTAGATATTTACCCACATTTGAAAAAATTTTTAATTGACATTTTAATGTCTAGTTTCTTGAGTTCTTTATTTTGGAGAATAGCACTCTGTCAGATGTGGGGTTGGTGAAGATCTTTTCCCATTCTGTAGACTGCCGTTTTGTCTTATTGACTGTGTCCTTTGCCTTACAGTTTTTCAGTTTTGTGAAGTCCTTTTTATTAATTGTCAGTCTTAATGTCTGTGCTACTGGTATTCTTCTCAGAAAGTTGTCTCCTGTGCCAATTAATTCAAGGTTACGTCCTACTTTCTCTTCTATCAAGTTCAGTGTAATTGGATTTTTATTGAGGTCTTTGTTCCACTTGGACTTGAGCTTTGTGCATGGTGATAGATATGGATCTATTTTCATTCTTCTACCTGCCAACATCCAGTTATGCCAGCACCATTTGTTGAAGATGCTTTATTTTTCCATTGCATACTTTTTGCTTCTTTTTAAAAAAAATATCAGGTATCAACAGGTGCTTGGATTTATGTCTGGTCTTTGATTTGATTCCATTAATCTACCATCTGTTTTTATGCCAATACCATGCTGTTTTTATTACTAAGGCTTTATAATAGAGCGTGAGATCAAGGATTGTGATACCTCTGGCAGTTCTTTTATTGTTCAGGATTGTTTTATTATCCTGTTTTTTTTTTGTTGTTGTTTCATATAAACCTGAGTCTTATTCTTTCAAGGTATGTAAAGAATTGTGTTGGAATTTTGATGTGGATTGAATTGAATCTGTAGATTGCTTTTGGTAAGATGGCCATTTTTACTATGCTAATCATACTGATCCATGAGCATGGGGGATTTTTCCATCTTCTGGAAGACTTCTTAACAAAAGAGAGGTGTGTCCTGCACTCTTCACTCTGCCAATTTGACATGGTGATTCAGAGAAATCTTCAGTCACTATCTTGGACTATGAGAGTAAGGGGGCATACCATAGATGTGGCAAAGAATCATGATGATGTCTTGGAGTTCATAAACAAGTCCTGGGTTGCCTATATATTTCATTTAAATGACAGTGTAATAAACTTTAATTTTTACTTAAGCCAATATATTTGGAAGTTTTTCTGATATAAGAATATAATTATTGACACACTATTTATGCATGATATGGCCAAGTGGACGTTAAGAACATGCAGCATGGCTGCCAAGGTATTCAGCAAGTAAAGGTGCCTGTCTTCATACCTGATGACCTAAGTTTGATATCCCGGATCCACAGGAAGGGAGCGAAAAAACAGACTTCTTTAAGTTGTCCTCTCCCCTCCACATGTGTGTCAAGTTACACGCATGTCTCCCCGCCAACACACCAAATAAATGAAAGTGGTGGGTAATGGTGGCACACAGTTTTTGGGAGGCAGAGGTATGTGGATTTCTATGCGTTCATCTGCATGTTTAGTTCTGGACCAGCCAGAGCTACACTGCAAGACCCTGTTTAAAACAATCCCGACTGGACAGCATAGTGACGTGGGTTTGAGATCTGATTTATGGGGTAGCAGGACTAAAAGAAACAGCCCCCCTCCTTTTTCCTGTAGCTTTCAATCAGCTGGGGTTAAACCAAATTAGGATGTAAGTCCAATACATTTTCAGAATTAGGAAAGGCCCGTAATAGTTTTACAACTTAAATTTACTTATGTGTGTGTTTGTGTGGTCACAGTGTCATCTAGGAATGAGAGGACACTTTCTAGGGTCCGTTCTCTCCTTCTACTGTGTGAATTCTGAGGATCCAACGGAAGGCGTCAGGCTTGGCAGTAAGCTCCCTTGCCTGCTAAGCTACGTTGCCAGTCCTATTTTCCCAAATAAAATGACTGAGTGGTATGCACCTGCAGCAAAGGCTGCCACAGATGTAGAAAGGGAACTGGAAGTCTTGTGGTCGCCAGGAGCAGCTTGACAGCAGCTAGCCAGGGTCTGGGGTAATAAAGGAATGGCTTCACTTACTAATAATTTAGGAAATGATCTTATTAGAAAAACAACCAAGATAGTCTATCACATTTAATTTAAGGGACAGGTGTTTAATTGTGCACATGGTAGGTGTCTCGGGTTTCTATGATAAAACACTATGGCCAAAATCAATCTGTGGAGGAAAAGGTTTATTTTACTTATAGGAACACAAGGCAGGAACCTGAAGGCAGGGACTAAAGCAGAAGCCACAGAAGAATGTTGCTTATGCACTGACTTGCTCTTCATGGTTTGCTCAGACTGCTTTCTTACACATCCCAGGACCAAGGGGGGGCATTAACAACAGTAGGCTGGTCCCTCCTACCTCAATCACCAATTAAGAAAATGCTCCATAGTCATGCCTACAGACTAATGGACAATTTTCTTCGTTTTAGATGACTCTAGTTTGTGTCAAGATGGCACAGACAAACGAAAAAAACCAACCAATACACCAGACAAATGCTCTATGATGGAGCCACGCCCTCAGTCCTTACATTTTTGTACCACCCAATTTTCTGAGGTGGCAGCCATTACAGACTGTCTGGCAGATCTCTGGACTCTCCCTTCTATATCTGAGTAGAAATACCCTCCCAGCACTAGGGATGCAGAGGCAGGTGGATTTCTGAGTTCCAATCCAGCTTATTCTATAACCAATCTCCAGGACAATAAACACACACACACACACACACACAGTATCTATATGTGTATGACTTTGTCAAATTGACACAGCCTAGAGTCACTTGGGAAGAGAGCCTGTATGAGGGACTTTCTACTTGGGACTGGCCTGAGGAAAGGTCCGTGGGGGATTGCCTTAACTGAGTTAACTGAAGCAGAAAAACCCAACCTGAATGTGGGTGACACCATTTCATGGGCTGGGCCCTGAAATGCATAAGAGCAGAAAAAACTAGCTGAGTGTAAGTAGGCAAGCAAGCAAGCAAGCAAGCAAACTAGCAAGTATGTGTGTTCTTTTCTCTCTGCTCTTGGCTACAGATAGGAGGTGTCCAGCTGCTAGAAGTTCCTGCCACCCTGGCTCCCCTGAAATCATACAATTACGTACTAGCTAAACTCTTTCTCCCTTAAGTTACTCTTTGTCAGAGTGCTTCTGTCAGAGCAAGAGAGATGAAATTAGGACATTATGTTACAAATAGCCCTACTCTGCCTTTCTTCTATGTCTTTCCTTGTGTGGAAATGTTTAACTTTGCTACAGTACAATTCATGTGTATGCATATTTAATCCTTTTGGGTCATTCTTTAAGAAAGCATCTCCTACACTAAGGACGTAAACACAGTACCTTGCATGTCTAGAAGCTTTGATGTTTTACTGGAATATTTGTTTTTAATCCTACAGAAGTCCCCTTTCTTGTTTTTCTCAGTGGGCTCTTATTCTTTTTTTCAGGCTTGCCTGGAAATCACAATTTCCCCACTTTCCTAGTCCCAGAATTGCAGGAGTGAGTCACCATGCATGGATCTATCTGGAGTTTTTTTCCCCTGCGTGTTGTGTAATGACCACCTACTCCTCTCAACCTCACTACAACCTGATGGGACAGATGTTATTCTTCACAGACTGAATAGCCAGAGCTTAGATGAAAGAGTTCCAGACCAGCCTGGGCCACAAAGCCTCTCTCTCCTCTCTTTCTCTTCCCACCCCTTCTCTCTTGTTTTCTCATGAGGGAATGGAGAATGTGCGGTTAACTCACTTTCATTCTAGTCTAGCTGTTCAGGTCCACTTTGCACAGGTGTACAGAGCTGAACATGAAAAGGTGTTTTATGCTCATGTCCCACAACCCGTTTATCCTCCCCAGAGGTCATCGCTGCTGATCGTTTCCTGGAGATAAATTTTGGAATAGTGTTGTGGACATGAGCATAAGACAGAATCCACAACAACTGGTCATTTCGTAGATGTCTGCAGTCTTCCAAGTTAAATGTTCCAAAGATGAGGACTATTGTCCTTGACTTCTTTCCACTCCTAAAGGAGTTGCTAGGTGACCCTGCAAACCTCACCAGCAGGTCACCAAACCAGCCTGGCAGCCACCTCCCCTCCACCCACACTGACCTATGTATAAGCAGACACCAGAAAAGATGTGGGAGGATCCCCTGGAGGAGGTAGCCTTCTAGGATAATGTTTCTTCCATCCCAGTGGCTTGTGGGTAGAATTCAGTGGGTCTACGGACAGGGATAGGAACCAGTCCATTCTTATTTTCAGTAGCCTCTGGGTGGAATCTAACATTCGCTTTCAATTATGAATTCAGTCAACCAGTTGTAGCAGCATGAGCGACAGCTGCTGCAACTTTGTTACCAATTGGAAGTACAGGTGTTTCCCCATCACACACAGTTGTGGGTATCTGAAGACATCACTTAAATTCATTCTTAGAATTACTGCTAGAACTCGCTACATTGTGTGGTAACAAAGCGGCACACGAGTGAAATAAGCTGGACAGGGAAGGACTAACAGGACTGACCTGAAACAGTCGAACACAGGAACCTGAGAGTGGGTGGATGAGAGCTGCTGAGGTGGGGGAGGAGGTTGGGGGAGGGCCGGAGTATGGGGTCGGAGGAAGAACCTGGCAGTACTGATCAATGAGTACAAAGGTTCAGTTACGTATGGTGAAACTGCTGCAGAATGCATTAACAAACCTTAACAACACTCATTGCACACTTAAGATGTTGGTAAGAGGTTAGCCCCTATGCTAAGTGTCCTCTTAATACAGAAGAGAAAGAATGGAGGAATGAAGAGATGGATAAGGTTGAAGGATACTTTTGAAGGCGATGAGTCTATCTATGACATAGATTCTTGATGTGGGATTCCCCTCTGTATGCTGTGATTACCATAAATGAAGAAAGAAAACTGGCTTGGCCTGATAAGATAGAACAGATCTAGGTGGGGAAAACCAAACTGGATGCTGGGAGAAAGAAGGGCAGAGTGAGGAGAAGCCATGGAGCTGCTGCAGGAGACAGTCGCACTGAAACTTTGCTGGTAGGCCATGACCATTAATGGAGATGGGTTAAATTAAGATGTGGTCAAGCAGGGATTTAAATAATATAGTTTCTGTGTGATTATTTCAGGGCTGAGTGGCCGGGAAATGAACAAGCGGCCTCCTCCAACAGATTCTAAGGGTGTTTCATGGGTGGATACTCTAAGACATTTATATAACATATAATACATATTAAAGATATGTAGATTTTTATAAGCCAACTTCACCTCACTAAAATACACTATTATAAAAGTACACATTTTGAAATGATTTTGATAACTGTTCTCAGGAACAATTGTGTCCTTGGGAGTCCTGTACATTTTGTTGTAAACTTTAGAAAGTCTTTCTGAGAAGGGTTCATAAATGTCACCTGACTGCCAAAGGCCTCTAAATACACAAGTCTCCAGAGGGAGTGTCCGTGGAATGGCTGCTTCTCTTATAGATGACCCTCAGTCTCTAACGGCTCCACTTGTGTGGGCTTATGCTTTCCCCCCCCCTTAACGGTGGTGTTGAGGGTCTTGAAAGAATGATGCTGGGTCTTCTCCCCAGCTAGTAATGCACAAGCTCTCTGGCAGTACTGGGTCATGGCTTCCTATCAGCATTGCAGTCACAAGGAGAGAGGAACTGAAGTTCCACGATGTGCATAGGTAGGTTAGGGGACTTAACCTGCATTGACTACTCAAGTTATGATGATGTGTGACTGGCGGAACCATAAACCATATCTAGTAGAGCAATACCTGTGGCTCAAACCAAGCCCACCACCAACAGGGAGACCGTGGTCATTTTGTCTTGATGGCTGTTTAGAATGCTGGGACTTGGAAGTGTATTCTATCACAGCCACTGTTAGAGAGGTGACATGTTCCTAGAGAGGCAGGTCTATGTCCTCCATATCCATAGTTAAGAGGTCAGTGTGAACCCGTAAGATGGACTCTACTTTTCATCTGGAGAGCACAGAATGCCAAAGCTTTTCTAGAGCAGCCCACACCATCAGGCGAGGAGGAAGCAGCTCCCAGTGTCCTCATCTGCAGGGTCCAGATGAAGAACATGGTTCTGGTGTGACTCCTACAAAGGTGACAGTGTTGGCACAGAAACCCTCAGGCTGGGACTCACAGGAGTGAGCAGGAGCCTGGGAGTGGGATGTCCCAGGGAAGATCCAGACAGCAGTGTTTCCCAAAGGACCTTCACAGGAAGACCCTCCTAGAAACCAGATCCAGCTGTTGGAGCTGGAGCTGTACTTTTTAAAGATTCTTCTAATCCTTCCACCCTCCTTTCTCCCAACTCAACCCAAGAGGGACCAACAGTCTACACAGAGAAAGGGAAACAATGGGAAAAAAAGCAAAGAATCCTTCTCTTAAAAAAACATCAACATAGAAACAATCTCTTGGTCACATGTAGTTCTTGAGATTGGGGGCAGGAGGATATTCAGAAGAAATAAAAAATTATTTTTAGCCTATTGAATATTTAAACACCTGAAATGGAATCTCAATGTCCTGGATGCAGGTGATTTTAAAACTGAGTCCCTAAGAGCTATCTGTTCAGCACAAAGAGATAAGAAGTGACCAGAAATGTGGAGATCTGGATTCAGGGATTGAAAAAAAATAAAAAACCCAAAGCCATTTGAGATGTTCACACAAAAGTTTGTACTGTTCATTTGTTCATTGCTCTGGTTGTCTGTTTTTCTTTATGACTTAGTTTTTAAATACAATTATCTGCCCTCCCCCCAGCCCACATATATTTTTATGGTTCCTTTTCTCAGAAACAGTTTGCCATGCCGTATCTGGCAGACATCTACTCCAAGGTCAGACTTGCCCATGTGGACAGAAAAGCACTCTTACCTGTCTGGTATCATCAAAATGATGTTCCTGTGTCTCTTGAAGCGTGCAGGGCTCAGCTTGCTTTGAACTAGGCTGGCTATTGATCAGGCCCTGTGGGAGGAGAAGGAAAGAGAGTGCAGTTGAGGCTTTGGGATGTGCCATGTGCTGGGAATCCGTCTATGTAGCCAGGAGGGAAGAGCAAGCTGAACAGAGCACCAGAAGCTCAGTGTCCACATTCCTTAGTTCCCAGCTACAGTCTGGACAACAGTGAAAGACTGATGTCTCTCCTCAGGTGGCTGCAGCTTACCACCCAGGGGTAGGTAGGGTGACTTTGCTGAGGGTTCTTAGAGAATCTGAGGTAGCTTTACATTGTTCTTACCTACCTGTCTCTCCATCACTCTGCAGTGCTTGGGGAACTGACTGTGGCACTATGTCTTAATCCACCACCACCACCACCAC
>LOJH01033641.1:0-16231 GCA_001685095.1 Ellobius talpinus | reverse complement strand
CAGACTCCCAAAATAATCATACAGAAACTATATTATTTAAATCACTGCTTGGCCCCATTAGCTCTAGTTTTTTATTGGCTAACTCTTACATATTAACTCATTTCTATTAATCTAGGTATTGCCATGTAGCTGTGGCTTACTGGCTAACATTGTGGAGTCCGTCTCTGGCGGGGCTACATGGCTTCTCTCTGACTCCGCCCTTCTTTCTCCCAGCATTCAGTTCAGTTTTCCCCACCTAGCTCTGTTCTACCCTATTAGGCCAAGCTAGTTTCTTTATTAACCAATGGTATTCACAGCATACAGAGGGGAATCCCACATCAAGCCAGTTTCTTTATTAACCAATGGTATTCACAGCATACAGAGGGGAATCCCACATCACAAGTGTGCTAAGAAATTCTAGACACCAGCAGCTGAAAGATTCCTTTCCTGTAGGACTCTTAGATACCATGCCTATAATGTTCAATGTGGATTTCCAGAAGGAGGTGTTTCTTGAACTCATTTGGCAGGTTAACTTCTTAAAAGACATATTTAATAGAACATTTAATAGAAATATGGCCCAGGACAGTTTGTTAATAGTAGTGTTGTGTACTGCAGAATACATTTGAAATATAATGCTAGCTGCATCAAACATTTTTTTAAATTATTTTTAAGAAGCTAAAGAAACATTAGAATTCCCAATTTTGATGACTGAAATAACATATTCATCAAGATTTTATGAGAATTTCTTTGTGGAAATGAATGTGTTTTAAATTTATGTCCTGTTTAAACCAAAATTTTCTGTCATTTTATTTTACTCTTACACATAGTGAAAAACAAAATAAAATATCGAGCTGAAGCATGCATTAAAATGCAGAAAACCATTCGAATGTGGCTTTGCAAAAGGAGACACAAACCACGGTAAGATAGATGAACAGTGTCTACAGATCTCTACAGCACTATAGTATAAATGGCAATGCAGTCATGATGAAGAGCACCTGGGTCCTGTTCTATCTGCAAATGGCTTGTTTGTGCTGTGTGTTGGAATCGGCTCGTTCATTACTTTGCTTGGTGCTCTACCAAAGGTTTGAGTGACTGGCAGAAATGTGAGCACTAAGGTTGGAATGGAAGACTGAGCAAGACTGCTATTCTGGTTACTGTATGATTGAGTTTCTTGATGATGCCAAGTTAGATGCCATTTTGGAAGATGCTCAATAGCCTAATGGTAATTTTCAAGAATGTTCATAAAATGATCTAGTTTTGTGTATCATTTTACTGTATGTATTTCATTTTCATCTTTCTTAAAAACTTGTGTTACCAAGTTACTTATTAAGCTTTGAAAGTTTGAATAGCTGTTGATAGCACACCTTTTCAATGAGGTGCTGGATCCTTTGAGTTTGATAATTTGAACCCTGATTTTTCAGTCTGAACGTGGTTGCCCTCAATCTTATTGACAGTCATCAATGCTGTTCATATGTTTATTTGATGCTCTTCATATGTGTACTTGGTTCTTTTTATACTTAATGAGAGACCCAAACAGACTACTAAACAACACTGTGGACACAAGTAACCTGCCCATTTAGCTGCAGTGTTCACTTTCGAGTTTCCACGAGAGCCCTCCTAGACCGTTAGCTGGTAGGGACCTATCTGTTGATGCCTTCCTGTTGCAGCATTGATGGCCTGGTCAAGGTGGGCACACTGAAGAAAAGACTTGACAAGTTCAATGAAGTAGTAAGTGCGCTGAAAGATGGGAAGCCGGAGGTGAACAGGCAGATCAAAGACCTGGAGGTTTCCATTGATGCCTTGATGGCCAAAATTAAGGTGGGTCGTTTTAACCCAGCTTTCTTTCTTTTCTTTTTTCTTTGTATAATTTGCTGTTTTTTTTATTGGTATTAAGCTTGTATAGGAAAATATCATTATTTATTCAAGAAAATAATAAGTGGATACCCACATTAATCTTTTCTCAATATCTGAAAATTTTTATATTAAAAAGATAATATTTATGTGATTTTTATCTGTTGCAAAATACTACCGTCTAGAGAGTAACTAAAATACTAAACTTTGTTGTCAAGCTTTTACAGTCTTGATTCAGACAGGGTTAATGTGAAATAATTTGTTTTAAGCTTTTCTACTTTCCAAAACCAATTTTTATTCCACTGTGTTTATTTTTCGTTCTGGTGGTGCTTGGGATTGAACAAAGTCCATGGAGTATGGCCAGGAGATACTCTTTCTACTGGGCTACATCCTCAGGCCCCAGAAATGAAACTGCTAAATTATAAAAGTAATGCCTCGTGGTTGAAAATGGAAAGGAACTCACCCAGCACTCTTTTATAGCACCATACTAAGCATTCAGCTAATACATGTTTGTATTTCCCTTATCATCATAGCTTGTATGCATACATTTTGACATAGTTCTCTGTCGTAGCCGTGCGTGCCCTTTGGTACTTCTGCTGTTAGGTTATATGACTTGTTGTGCTCAATACGCTGTCTTCAGAGTTTGCTCAGCTATCTTAAAAGTAGCAATGAATTTTCTTCATTTTCAAGGGGAAAGTGGGGCTATTTTCACTTCATTTTCAATTGTTTGATTATTAATGTGACTGAAAATATTTTCTATAATCTTTGTTATCATATTTAATCTCTTTCAGTTTCCTCAATTCTATGTTAGGTTTTTACAGCCTTTTCTTAGGGAGCGTTCAGAAGTCAGTGCACTTAGATTAAGCCTTTTGTAGTTCCGGTAGACAAGGTAAATATTAGAGACAGAAAGGAAAAAAAACATGAAGAAAAGGATGAAAATGCTACGGTAGACTTAGCTGATTTTACAGATCACAGGTGGGACTGACTGGTTTATGAGGTTATCATCATCAATCAAAATTAACCCAGGAAAATCATCCGGCAAGTTCAGATGTAATTTCCCAACGCTCCCTAGGTACTGACTGAATGTTATAAGTAAGGAAAGCAGACTTTGGCTAAATGAGATAGTCATTCCATTTGTGAGGCCCCTCAGCTTCATCACTAGGTGAGGGTTACCCTGGGCTACGTGAAATTCTGTTTCAAAAAGAGATATGAACATGGATTTTCTGGTAAATTTTGCCAGCTGTTTTATGTTTCTTAGAGTTTTTTTTAATGTGGAAACCCACAAAACATTGAATTTATCGTTGTAACTAGTTCAAGGCATGCAGTTCAGTCGTGCTAAGAATATCCGTGTTGTACAGAGGATGTAACTTCTTAAGTACATGTTTATTGTTTGACTTTTTAAGTCTACCATGATGACAAGGGAGCAAATACAGAAAGAGTATGATGCGCTTGTCAGAAGCTCCGAAGACCTCCTCAGTGCACTGCAGAAGAAGAAGCAACAGCAGGAGGAGGCAGAGAGGCTGCGGCGCATTCAAGAAGAGATGGAGAAAGAGAGGAAGAGACGTGAACAGGATGAAAAGCGGCGGCGGAAGGAGGAGGAGGAGAGGCGGATGTAAGGCTTCATGTTCTGACAGAAGCCTACAGGATGATGGGTGATGGCTGTTCTGAAACTGTATTTCTGCTCATATCAGATGATATTTATTGATTAATATTCTTTGTGACAGGGATTCAGAGTGTAGCCCAGGCTGGCCTGGAACTCTCTTCTTCCTGCTACAGCCTTCTGAGTGAGCTTTATACTTACACACCAACATCAAACAATTTTACAATGAGTTTGAAAAAGAAGTAATGCTCATTTTATATAGTTATATGCAGTTGTTAACTATAGATTGGATGCTTCTAATCTACAAATCTAAAAACTGAAAAAACTACAGTCTGAACATTTTTTATTACATGTATGTGTGAATGTGTGTGCACGCACACGCTACTTCTTTGCCATGTGTGCACATGGAAGTCAGCAACTTGTGGAGCTGGTTCTCTCTTTCACCATGTGGGTTCTTGGGATTGATGGGGTCAGTCTGGTGGCGAGTGCCTTTACCTTCTGAGCCATCTTGTTCACCCCAAAGTCTGAAACTTTGTGAGTGGAAGCACAACAACTTAATTTAATACAGTCCAGCTTTATTTTATTCGTGATGGCTTTGGAGACGGTCTTTTAGCCCTGGCTGATCCGCATTTTGCTATATAAATCAGGATGTCCTCAAACTTGTGACAATCTTCTTACCAATGCCTCTCAGTGCTGTGTTTACAGGCATGAGCCAACCTGCCCAGAAAATTTTATTTTGTTTTAAAACATATTAACTGTATCTATTAGTGGAGTTCATGTGATACTCACATACATGTGTAGTGTGCATTTGGCATGTCTACCCACTCCTTTTCTCTTCTTCCGTCTTCACCTGGCAAGCACTCTTCAGCATCCCTGGAAATCACTGTTGTGCTTTCAGGTAGAGTTCTCTCTTTTCCTTAATTCCTCGTAAGAGAGAACACACAGTTCCCGTATTTCCTGGCTTATTTCACTTAACACGACACCCTCCACTTCCATCTATTTTGCTGCAGATGGCAGAATTATTCTTTATCCCCTGCTGTACTCCTGACTGATTCTACATCCTAGTTATTGTGGATAATAATACAGGATGTATTCTGTAATACAGGATGCTCTGTAAGCACGGCGTACATCGCCCCTTTCTACGCCAACCTCATTTCCTCCATCTGTGAACTCATCGTTACCAAGTTTATCTAGAAGTGCTTTACGTTATGGAAGACAATTGTGTTTGCTTTATTCAGAATTGTTTAGGGGGAGTTAAATCTTATGATAGTTGAACCAAGTCGATGCTGCATGTAGTCTGAGACTAGCTAGTTTGGGTTCATCCTGCTCTGTGGTGCTTGTTAACCTATAGCTCATTTGTCTTCTGAAGGATTTCTTATAGTTAAAAATTTAAAGAGTTCTCTCTCCCATTCTCAGGAAACTTGAGATGGAAGCAAAAAGAAAACAAGAGGAAGAGGAAAGGAAGAAGAGGGAAGACGATGAGAAACGGATCCAGGTGTGTGCTCCCTGGACTGTATTCCTATCAGATAGAATCCACAAGTCATGAAAAAGCTGAAGCAAAACTCATTGGTTTACCCTGGGGGTTAAAGGCTGATCCTGAAGGGAGTGTGAGGTGGGGCCTAGTGCTAGGGAAGGGAGTTCCCAGGCTTTGTCACCAACAGAAATGGTGACATTATATATCACAACGAATTTCTCTTTGTACAGTGGGGATAAATAATAGTTTTATTAAATGAGTTGCCACATATTAAACCTTGCAGAACAATTCCTAGCTCGGTAATCATTAGTATTGTTACTCTATTAAGGGGAAATTCAGATTAGCATTCTCTTAAAACGTAACTTTGGGAACCAGAAAACTTTATGTTATGTGAGGTAATCAAGGGTCAGGAAGACAAGGACATGTGTCCAGGTGGGAGTAAGCGTGGCTTCAGGCCAGTGACCAGAAAGGACCATGAGACATAAAGAAGAGATGTTAAGGGGGAGGGGAAGACAGTGGAACAAAGTGGAAGGGAGAATCATGGGGAGAGAGGGTGCAGTGCAGTGGGGAAGGAAGCAGAGAGATGAGGTAGGGATGGAGAAGTCACCCAAAAAAAACTATGTATAAAAATCCCATATGGAGATCTATTACTTCATAGTAATACAAGCTAATCAAAGAAAAAGAGTGTTAATTCGAGCGTGGGGAGACATGGGAGGAGTTAAAAGGAGAGCCATGGGAAGGTCTGGAGGGCGGAAAGGCAAGGGGGAAGTGATGTAATAATATTTAATTAAATAAATTTTTAAAATTAGAAACATTTCTTAAAAACAACTTCAGTTTCTACAGTGTTGTTTTATAACTAGAGATACTTGTATGAATGAGTTAGGCTTAAGAAAGTCCTCAATTCCCAGTTTGTTTGTTTTATTTGTTTGTTTTGTTTTTAAGAGGGGGGTTTCTCTGTGTACTCCTGGCTGTTCTGGAACTGCTCTGTAGACCAGGCTGGCCTTGAACTCACGGAGTTCCACTTGCCTCTGCCTATCAAACATTGGGATTAAAGGCGTGTGCTACCGTCTCATGACCCCCAATTCCCAGCTTTTAGATTCCTGGCTGAGAATGATTGATCATGTTTCTCTTATCTTGCTTTCATAGTATGGACTTGTAAGTCCGTCAATCAGTCTTGCATCCACTGCGTATGTGTAGTTGTTAGCGCCTGGATGCTGCTGTGGCGCTGGGGATACTCACGCTGTGGTCACCGAATGGTGGAGCCATGCCGCGTCTCCCTTCATTTGGCGTTGGAGAAGGGAAGCATTAATGATAATATGTGGGGGGAGGCGTGCCTGGGAGAGTGAGAGACTAGTGTTTAAGCCTTGGAGGTTAGCAAAGAATCTGGCCCAGGCCTCTAAGCTTTCCTTTTGTTTGAGGTAATAGTTTTGAGAACAAAAAGTTCTTGCTAGGTGTGGCTTTTTTGTGCTGCAGGCTGAGGTGGAAGCGCAGCTGGCCAGACAGCGGGAGGAGGAGTCCCAGCAGCAGGCGGTCCTGGCGCAGGAGTGCAGGGACAGGGAGCTGGCTCTGCGCATCGCCCAGAACGAGTCTGAGCTCATCAGTGACGAGGCGCAGAGTGACCTGGCGCTCCGAAGGTACTGGGGCTCTGTGTCCGCCCTGACTTGGGCTTTCGTGGGCTTCTGGCTTCTTATGTCTGTTTGAAGAGGACTAGGAGAGAGGCGGAGGTTTTGACATATTTGAAGTAAAAGCATTTTAAAATTATTTGGATTTGCTTTTGTATTCAAATGATTGAAACAATTGATTTTCCATTTAGTTATTGAATGGTTAAAACATTAAACCCCAATTTTCAGTTAATGGTTGTTCTGTTGAGAACAAAACTCTGCTTGATTGCTGAAATTGTTTAAGGGTATTGTGTACTGGGTAGAAATTTAGCTTCTAAATACTTGTTAAATACTGACATAGAAGTTAGTGACTATATTAGTTATAATGCAGCCCAATACATATAAAGCAGGGAGTCTTTAGTTTCCTAACATAAATTTGAAACAATTCACCACATTCTTAACACTTGCAGTGAGGTGCAGTTGGCCCTCCCGTGTCTCAAAATCAGAACGATTCATTTACAAGGAGGAAAACTAATCTTGCAGAAATGTTTTGGTTCCTTAGATTATGACTTATGCCTAGATATTATGGTGGAGTTTAGAGCAGTATGGAAGTTCTTAATATTTGGCATCAAGTTGCAAAAAAGTTAACATTTATTATTTAAGAATACAGAAACAGGTGTTTTTATTATTCATGTAAAAATCCAAAACAAATCTGTGAGGGGTATATGCTTTCTCCATATACCCCTCACGGAGAGGCGTGAATGGGCAGACATACACAATCTTGGTTTTCAGAAGTGTCGGGGGGGTATATTCAATTTTGACCACAAGATGGCGCTATTTGCTTGTAAAAGGAAAAGGCAGTGCCATCCAGGTGGTTAGAGTTTATTTAACTGCAAAGATGGGCTTTGCTCATTTGCCGTCACTAGTTTTTCCAGTATGTGGTTATTTGAAAAGCTTTGGCGTCTAAACCGTATATGAAAGTGTATGAATTGTGAGTGAGCTTTCTAGGACTGTGCATCAGTTAGGTATGTTGTAATACATGGCTTCTGCTGTACTAAACGTTTCTAAGTTACTTTTTCAGCCTAAGTTCCTGTCCAGCAACTTCTAAGTAAGATTTATTTGCACGCATGAAATATGTTTTCTAATATCATCCTAATCCATTACGCTTATGATCCTTGATGCAAACTGATAACTTCAAATCACATGAAATTGTAGAGAAATTCAAATTTCTATTAACACCGAATCTCACAGCATATGAATGTCATGAATGTCTGAATTTTCCAATCTTAATATATTTGCTTTTTAATTTTTTTTACTAATTCCATTAATTTATTGTTTCTTAATCCTTCCAATGAGTATTTTAAAAACACATTAAAGTCACAATGATCTTATGTAGATCAAAGATAACTTGTATTTTGAAATCAATAAGTAATTAGAACACAAATTCAATTCAGATTTTCACAGTTCAGACCTGGTGGTGACAGTAACCAAATCATATTCTTTTTACAGACCTAATGGAGCAAGACCCCAAATGACACCGTATGTCATTCTTCCTCGTCTCTTTAAAGATCCGGTTTATTTTGTGAGAAGTTGTCCCCTCCTTGAAATAAATTTTAAGTGGCTTCCTTTTATTAAAGACAACGAAATCATTTCCCCCCTTTTTCTTGCCTAGGGAAAGGTTTAAATGCAGCCATGGGATTTTGGGACTGGCTCCCCTTTCTTCTGTTGTTTCCACTTTAATACCAATTTGTTTTATGTGTTGTAAATTCACTCCTCATAGCAGGTGTGGCGGAGGAAGAATAAATAAAAGGCTTAGTTTTCCGTGTATGTGATGCTTGGCCGGCTAACCCACGGACTGGGTCTCGTCTGAGGTCTATGTGTTTTACTGTTGGTTTCCTCAATGACACTGGGAAATAGCAGGACATACCGTATTCATCTGAGGATAGTTACACAGCCTGAATTTTAGCGGGATTAAGGTAGCTGTTGACTGTCAGACTGTAGCCTCATGAGCAGGTGTGTAGTAACCAGCATGGGCTGTATCAACAGCTCCCCAGGAAATCCACGTAAGGGGCAAGACAGCCATTCATGATGAAATGTTAACTATGGAGCTGCATAGTTGCCATAGAAGACACGATCCGTAACCAGACGTTTCTGCTTTGAGAGACACCATGAATACGATAGCTAGGAGTGCGAAGTGTCAGGGGACTGTCTCACGAGCTCTAATGCCACAGCTTCAAGAACAGTGCTCTTCAGAGTTTCACACAAAACGAGGCTTCATCTCCTCTCAGTTACACAAGGCTTGCAGCTGCATAAAAGCTGTATATTAAAAAATAAACATTGTACATTAAAACTATGTAGAAATATAGTATTAACATTCAAAACAATTTACAGGTAAAATGTATTTTTGTGTGTGTATGCTTCACTTTTATATGTCTGGCATACATGTTTATCTAATGTGGGTCAGAGGACAGTTCCTGTTCAGAGCAGCCAACATCTCAACGGGCACCAGGAGCACAAGCTTGCAGCACTATTATTACCTTAGCACCAACCAGAAACGTAGAATAGTTGGTGAGAAGCCGCCGTCTACTCTCTTCCCTTAGAACAACCACTTTATAGTTGTCGTTTGAGCTTGTTAAGTAAACACTGCATTGATGTCTAAGGTGACATTGCAAACATTTTCAGGTAGCTCAGCATAGGCAGAAGGCCAAAGCATCTAGATGCAGGGGCCGGTTTGGCTCAGCAAACCTCCTGTAGTTGGTGTAGAATCTGGTGTAAAATGTTGGTGAGGGTCAGGGAGGAGAGTGACTTGGTAGAAGTTGTCTCCTAGTGCTGAAACTTTAGGAGACATCTCTATATGATCAGCAGACCAAGTGATCAAGAGCTTGGGAAAGTGATTTGACTCCTCGGGAGCCTGCTGTGAGGAAACAGGTGGAAGGCACTTTAGGAGAAGGAGATGGCTAAAAAACAGACAGAAACTGAGGCAGGGAGATAATAGAATTGCAAATATTTTAAAAATTATACTTTTAGAAAGTTACAAAATTCTGAAAATCTGATGTATAAGCAGAGATGGATAGTATATTGCCAAAAGATAATTTTATTAGATTATGCTTGCAAAGTTTATTTTGTGGGTTTCATCTGGGCTAGTCAGCTTCCGCTGGTGGAGTTTCTTTTACTGTGCTTGCTTAGGCAACTCTCCAGAAATACCAAGTGTTGCCAATATATATACATACACATACATATTGAATTATATATATTGAATTATATGTACACACACACACAGCAAACCTCTGCCCCTTAATCAGAGTTCCAGCTGCTTGCAGACATCTAGGAAACTGTCCCCACAGCCAACACATCCATCTTCTTGTGATTTTTGTTTTTTTACTGAAGTGTTTGTGGTTGCTAGAATTGGATGAATAGAACATATGTGAAAATGATTAATTATGAAGGGGGAAAAAAGCAAAGGACAGAGATGAAATGAAATCAAGACAGCGTTGGTTTCTTGAGCCCAGTGAAACTGTCAGCCTGCTTCACAGAATTAAGCACATGCTGAGAAAAATGACAGTCTCCCGAGTAATTAAAGACATAGCATCTTTTGCTTTCAGATGTACTTATCCTTGCAAGGTCAGATCACATCAGGCATTTCACTTAACAAGTGCTTTGTATTGATTTTCTTCTTTCCTTTTTTAAATATATACTTTGGTTTGAAGCTAAAGATCTCTAGACTGTTATCTGAGCACATCAGCTTGGTTTACCACCATGAAGCTTTGTCAGACTAACAATGATGCACTAAGCATCTTTGCTGCAAAACTCCTTGTACAGCATCTATATCCTGCCAAGTTTCCTGCGCATTTAGAGCATGCTATTTATATTCTGCACATAAAAAATACCACCAAAGCATGGTCCTCATGAAATTTTATCTGAAAATTTTTACATAGTCTTAGAGATGTGCTCAAATAACTTTAAACTCAAAGATCTTGGCATGTTTTATGGGTAGAATTATGGGAAAGTGTGTCATTAATAGATACCTTACAAAGTAAAGAGTTACAGTATTAATAATATTAAAACTTAATTGTATTTTCATATATTTTAAGAAATTTATGTGGTGTGCTTTATGTTGTATTATATTATCATTTTTTTCTTGTAGGGAACAAATGGCCAAAGAAATGTCAGAAATTTTGAGTAGGTTAGTGCAGTGTGTTTACAGAAATAAATATTTACTACAAAAATCATACTTTTAAATTCCTTTTGATTATTTGGACTAGAATCTGTTATATGAATGGTTCACTAACTTCCCATGTAACATTTCTGTATGAGAAATACCATTATAACACAGAAAAAAAGCAGCTTTCTTCTAACCAATGTTTCTCACTGAGGACACAGCTGGCATTTTGGATGGGGCAAGTCTTCACTGGTGCTGGGTCTCACTCTCAGTCTCATCTCCCCGGGGGCTGGGAGTTCTCTCCCTTATTTGGGAGTCACATTGCCTGGCTGAGGGGGATGTGGAGTAAGAGTGGATCTTCAACATGAACACTAGTTCAAAACTGCTGGCATGAGTTGAATTTCTAGATAAAAAGCTCCTGTTACTATCTAGTTCATATTTTTTTTGTTGTAAGCCTGGCCTTTAATGGCTGCACCATCTTTCCAGCTCTCGTCCATAATTTTTTAAAAGTACATTTGAATCAATAATATTTTGTCAACTTTAAAGTTTCAAAATTAAAGTGCTAAGTTAGCAGGTCTTAAAAACCAAGTAAATTCTATTACTGTTTTAATGTTTGTATGATTGTCTTTATGATAAGGTTAATCAGTTGATTATACTTTTGTTTAACTATTTTAATAATACAGAGATGGGAAAGGGAACATTTCCATGCATTGAGTTCATTTACTACTTCTAACTCCAGATACATTTTACCAGGGTTAGTAATATGAATAAAAAGCGGTTGTTATGTTTTATACAATAAAATTTTAATCCAGTATTATCTTCAGAATGTGCATAATACACATGTGCACACATATGCATATACTGGTGTCTTATGTATATCCGTTTATCAAACTATATATTATGTAAGTTTACTTTATTTTTCAAAACAAAAGAAAACAGAAAACTCATAATAATTTTTAATTACTGATAATGTATTATAATAAGATAAAACAAAACAAACAAGCAGAAAAAAAGAGCTCAAGAAAAGGCATGAAAAGGGTTATGTATTTCCAAAGATGATTTTTCAATAATGCTAGTCATATAAAGTGTCTCTGCCTTGACTGTTTGCTGGGACTGTTATTCTTTCAGAGTGTAAATGTGAGAGACTACATGCTTGCTCTCAGATAGCTTGCCTTCATTGTCCTTTTTAAGAGTGAAGTTTTCCAGGTAGAAGATGGTAGGGATGGGGTTGGGCTTTACTTGTGTGATACCCAAGAGGCAGGATTTTAGCTCCTTGGCCTTTATTTACAGTAACACCTGTGTTCCTTCTTTTCATGTTTTGAAATCTGATTGGTTTGACCTCTTTCTTTGTTACATTGAGCTTAAAATAAATTGCGCAGGTTGATTCTGAGTGCCTGCCTCTTGGTCAGTGTATTTCTTGTTTATGTATGTAAAATTTATGATTACAGAGGTCCTGCTGTACAAGCTACCAAGGCAGCTGCTGGTACCAAGAAGCATGATCTCAGTAAATGGAAATATGCAGAGCTCCGTGATACAATCAATACTTCTTGTGGTAAGTGCATAGGGAAGGTAAAGAAGAGGTGCCCAATACCAATGCCAGTAAGAGAAATACCTAGGTTTGGGGTAGAGTGCATGTGTGCACACCTGTGCTCGCATGCATATGCATACGTGTGTGTGTGTGTACAAAGTCCATGAGCCCATATATTTGTTATTCTTTTTTCCCTTGAAAATGACAACATAATTTAGTCTCAAATTGAAAGGAAGATATGTATTCTAGTTCTCTTCCTGTTGCTGTGATAAAAGGCCCTGCCGAAAAGGACATGGGGGGAAAGGGTTTGTTGTCACTCAGTTCCTGGCCACAGGCTATCGGGATGCAGGACAAGGAGGCTAGAGCAGCTGGTCACATCACACCCACCACCAAGAGCAGAGAGAATAGATGCACACGTTGTACTTACCTTGCTTGTTCACTGTTCCTTAGCCCTGGTCTCACACAAGGAATGTGGCTGACCATGGCACACTGTACCTTCTCACTTCAGTTAGCACAGTCAGGACAGTCTCCCACAGATGTCCACAGATGGGCTAGCCTGATCTAGACAGTGCCTCTCTGAGACTCTTTCCCACGGAATTCTACATTATCTTTGGTTGACAATTAAAATGAACCATCCAGCATTATTACTAAATTAGATACATTTTTCTCATTCCTTACATAGGTCACAGAAAAGGAACAAATACAAATTATGACTTGGGCTATATTAACGACCAGTTCTTCTAATGCTAATCCTAAGAGTTAAATGGTTGGATATCTGGATCTTCTCTCCTATGACTCCAGAGTAATAAATAGCAATGTAACCATTTCTTTTTAAATTGGTTGTCCCCCAGAAGAACAGTTGTATGAGAGACAGCATCCAGAGCATCACACAGTTAGGGTCTTGTTTAAACCAATGTTTACGGTCAGGACACTGCCTAGTGACGGAAGGATGGAGCTGGAGAGCTCTTGCTATGTTCTCGTCCTTGCTGAGTACAGCATCATATGTGACAAATGCGCTGCCTTTGACTGTTGCTTGTATTGAGCACATTGTCTCTGAGAAAACCATTCTGATTCAATTTCTTCTTCATATAAAAAATACCTATTTAGTCTAGAATTCTTGAGTTAAGCAGATGATATAGGATAGTAATATTATGTGAGTAATAATCTATAATTGAAAGACTGTGAAATGCTCACCTTTAGCTTACTTTTCATCCCGCACTATATACTAAAATCCCAAACCTGTCATACACACCTCTTTATGCTATGGAATAATTATGTCAGATGAATAATTTAGGTTGTTATTTTTTTCTTCCTATGTGATCAATAGACATCGAGCTCCTGGCTGCATGCAGAGAAGAATTTCACAGGAGACTGAAAGTGTATCACGCTTGGAAATCCAAGAACAAGAAGCGAAACACTGAAACGGAGCAGCGTGCTCCCAAGTCTGTTACTGATTATGGTAAAAACAAATCTGTACTTTTCAGTGTTGCAAGTCGATTATATAGAAATGTGCGTCGCTATACATGATTTTTTGGGTAAAATAGTCAACATTAATTTCTCATATTGTGATCTAGTGAACATGATACAGTCATGATTACCTGTCTTATAAGAATTTAACAATACTAAGTACATAGTTCCACATATAAACATGTACAGACACATTCGTATGTTGTGAGGAAGGCTGGTGACATGTTGGGTTCAGTGCTTGCCTGGCATGTGCTGTTCTCAGCATTGCAAAGCCCAAACACAAACAAAAACGGTCACATGTGAAAATGTCAAGGTTACTGTGATCAGCTTACTCTGGATGCTCATGAGTTTACCTATGAAAATTAGCATTTTAATGTTGCTAACCAGGGTCTTATTTTTATTTTCTATAATTTATTTTGAAATTTAATCCCGCTTGGTTTTTAGAGTAGTTCCTCAAATAATGAAATATACTTGTATTTTTAATATGGAGGTATATATCCCTACTGGTGCCTTCATGGAATAATAGCCTAGGAAAGGAAAGAATTGGTTCTTGTTTCTCTAACACCATGCTGATTGTCCTATTTAAAAAATGTTCACTGCAAATTTTATTTTATAATACTGTGAGTTTCACCTAGATGCAGGAACCCAGTGTTCACCTTAGCCAGAAAGTGGGGCAGGGCACCCTCACCAGAGCTCAGCAGACTGTCCCAGTTACTCAGAGGACCTGTAATAGGAGCTAGAGCTTCAGGTATTTTTTAATTTGTTTTTATCTTGTATATTGGTGTTTTTTTCTGGATGTATGTGTGTGCACCACAGGCAATAGGCCAGAAGGCATTGGATCCCCTGGAATTGGAGTTACAGATGGTTGCTGGTTGCTCTGTGTAGGCTGGGTATTGAACCTGGGGCTGCTCAAAGAGCAGCCAGTGCTTTTAACCACCGAGCCATCTCTTCAGTGCCAGCTTTTGAAAATTTAAGGCAGTAACTAATTTCATTCGTCACTTGGTGCTTTTATACCATCTTAGTTGTTCTTAATTCAGATTAGCATCAAAGTCAACACTTGACCATGTGGTTTTAGCAAGGTTTTGAGCTTGAGTTCTTGGGGATAGTTTTAAATTCTCACTACTTTCCAAGGAAATAAAAGCAATATTTAGTAAAATTCAGTTAACTGATAGGGCCTTAGTGTTTCTCAGTTCTTGCAAGGAGTTATTGAGGTCAGTATTGCTTATAAGGGAGAGAGTTCTGGTGATTGTTTGGGGTGGTTTTTGGCAAATCTTAATAGGATGAGGGTGTGAGGAGCATCTGTAGCAGAGATATGGTAAATTCGGAAAGGTGGAAGCCCCAGTGAGCCCTGAGTTCAACAGTCTCCTTCAGTGTTTTCTCTGTGTATTGAAAATGACCGCATGGCTCTGTGACCTTTCATTGTTTATGTATTAAGATTCTGCTGCAAAACTTGTTTGTTTTGTATATAAAAAAGCCACCCCCCTAAGAAAAGCAATGGGCTTTTCCTTTAGCTCTGCTATTCTTCACTGCAATGTTTTATGACTACCTTCACCTTGGTAGATTTTCATTGTTTGGTAAAATGTACACATCTGAGTCTGAGCACCACAAAGGAAGGGGGTTTGCTAATACTTCATGGAGTTTTGAAATGAATTTTGGTACTTTTTTTTTAAATCTACTTTTATTCCCAAATGAAGCAAATAGCATTTTGCTGCTGTAAGTATCAGGTTAGCGAAATTTCTCAAGAGTCCTATCCAGGAGTAAAAACAAACTTAAGAATTTTATGCAAATACAATCAATATATTAACATTCAGAAAAATTAATTATGATTTATTTTTCAGAACAAAAATCTACTTCTGCCTTTAAAGTATTTACCTTGTCTTTCTCCGTGTATTTTTCTCATGTAACATTCAGTCTGATGGGGGAATGTGCTGGAAGGGGCAGGAGGCATCCAGATGCTTCACAGGCTAATGAAGAAAATTCTGTGTGGCGTGGTCTTTATATTTAGAAGTATTAGGATTCATTTGAAAATGTGAAATGAGGACACTTTATAATTTCCAAAAACAAGACTTGATGTCCCTGAGTACAAGAGTAATATGTTGATAAACTATGAAGTTTCTGCAGCAGCGAATAAGGAGGTCTAGTCCCCTTCCCTGGGTGACTGAGCACACTCTCATATCATTCAACACATGAAGAGATTTTCATAAATAATTTTGGACAGTGAAAATCACTCAGAGAATATTTATAGTTTTCTTCAAACCATGACTTTGGGAATCAGTTAATCCAAGTTTCTAAAATAAAAATGGCACAAGTTTAAGATTTAAGGAATCTGAAGAAATTAGAATATTTCGACTGTCTAAAAACAGTAGCATTTATTATTATGAGTTAGGTTTTTGTGTTCCAAGATTATAAATGTAGTATAATGTTTCAATTTTGGTACTTTTTCTGTGCCTGAATCAGAATTTCCTAAAATATAATTAAAGTAGCTTCCTTCCCTCCCTCCCTTCCTTTGTTCCTTCCTTCCTTCTCTCTTTCTCTCTTTCTCTCTTTCTCTCTTTCTCTCTTTCTCTCTTTC
>LOJH01033640.1:0-16232 GCA_001685095.1 Ellobius talpinus | reverse complement strand
TGTGTGGGGAGAGATGGCTGGAATTGGGGAGGGGCATTTAGGGGATGATGAGGAAACCTAGTACAGTGGAAACTTTCTGAAATCTATGAGGATTGTCATCCTAGTAATGGAAGATATGGAATCTGAACTGGCCTCTCTTCCAGTGGCAGGACTGGATTGCATTCAGTTGAGTTGTTCTCCAAAGGGGTCCGGTGGAGATCCCCAAACAACCCAGGCTTAATGCTAGGACAGAGGGTTGCTCTCCAAAAATGGGGCACCAGGGCCCCATTGTCATGGACAAGATACACATAGCTCATTGAGTGTAGAGAGGTAAAACTGGGGAAGCCTTCACCCTAAATTCTTGTCTCTTTGGTGTGAGAAGATACTGTATAGGCTACTGGAAGAGAAACCAACCCAGAAAAAAAAAACTGTCCACCTATAATCTGTCCTGCCTACAAAATATGCTAGAGCAATGGTGGCACAGAAGTAGGAGTGGCTAACTAAATGTTTGATTTAACTTGAATTATCTAAGCAGGGCTCAAAGAGACTCACAGAGACTGGAGTAGCAAGCATGGCACCTGCATGGATCTGCACCAAGTCCTCTGTATATTTGTTCTGATAATTAGCTTGTTGTTTTTGTGGAATTCCTTACTGTGGAAGTGAGTGTGTCTTTGACCCTTTTGCATGCTTTTGGGAGTTTTTTCCTCCTTTTGGATCGCCTTGTCCAGTCTTGGGTGTGAGGGATTTTGACTTGTCTTATTGCATTTTATTTTGTGTTTAGTTATTGTCTCCTGGAAGTCTCTGCTCTTTTCTGTAGGGAGTGGATCCAGGGATGATGGGAGGTGGGAGGAGATGAAAGGAGTGGAGGGAGGGGAAAATGTGGTCAGGATGTATTTTATGACAGAATAATTTATTTTCAATTAAAAACAGATTTTCTAACACACAAAAAAATAAATGCTTTGGAATTTCAGACAGTTAAATTAAATTCTAGATTATTTTAGCAGCCATTGAAACACATACTGTCCTGGTATACAGTGTCTCAGAGCATAACAACTATTCTGAAAATAATATGGTAATGGTCATGACACGTATTTCTCTGTTTCCCAATATTTGTGGGTTTTCAGAGTCCATTGTTGTATGTGTGGTATTATTTTGACTAAAAGTTAGGCATTAGGATGGATTTTATGAAGGCATTTTATTCATCTGGAGGGACTCTATTGATAACAATATGATATTTTAGAACAAAAAGAATTCAGTTGCAGTTTGAAGCCACTTTTCTTCCTATACCCAATATACAGTGTTCAATGGTACGTTTTGCCCCTGACAATGAGGAAGCAGTTATGTTCTACAAATATGAATATAGTAGTTCTATGTATTGACATATCCAAGGAACAGCTTGATTAGGTGATATTCACAGCAGCTCACATTTAGTTGACAGGTAGATGACCTGTATTATACTCTTGATAATATAATAATATGTCACACAGGTTTCCAGTCAAAGTAGGGCATTAATATTAACTTTCTAACTCATAATACAATTATTTTCTTTTTACAGGTCCATAGGTCAGGAATAAATACACAAAGAGATTTCCATATAGATTTAACATAGAAATTTTACTAGGTGTGACTCCGGATGACCTGTGCTTAGGTGCTGAGTTGTGAGGATATCTTGTTTGTGCAAAGAAAGCTTGGATGAAGAACAGAGGGTGGATTTAGCCACTAGCTAACCATAGAGATCTGGATGTCTGTACAGACAGACAGGAAGTGATATGGCTGGGCAGCGAGAGGAAGTTATAAGGCAGGAGGAAACAGGAACTCAATCTCTTTTTGGCTGGAAAGTTGATCAGGTGGGGTGGCTGTGGTTTGGCTCCTTTATCTCTCTGGTGTCTCAGTATTTTCCCCTATATCTGTCTCTGGGATTTTATTATTAAGACCCTATTAGAACTCATGCTGCACTGAGTACTATTCATTCGTTTTACAAATGCAGGCAAATCATCTGGATTCTGTATCCTTTAGTTTCCTGACATACAAGAATGTCACAGGGAGTGATGAGTAGTGACATCTTTTCATGATGCATTTCCTTTTATTTAAATTGATCTTCTTGAACAGATAGCTATATTATTTCAAAATGTTACTTGTGGTCTCAATGCTATTGAAGGTAAATGAATAAATAATACAAGGAAATTAATGCCATAAAACTACTCTGAAGACAACTGTCTTGTCAGTGACACAAATAACAAATTTATTTACCATAACTGCAAACCCACTGCTAGTAAACTCTGATTATATTTGATTCATACAAACAACAGTCACTACTCCCTGTTTCTTCAATACTTCATGTATGGTGTGTGTTTGTGGTAGTGTCGTTTCATACTGCTAACTGGTTCTAATTTATATTTTTCCATGAAGCCATTTCCAGTATAAAACAAGGCAAAAGACAAATCTAGTGCAAAATATGTGTGAAGGTACAAGAGTAGACAATGAGTGTGGAGCAGTTAGTATGAAATAAGCTTGAGAATCATGGCAAATATTTGCATAAGCCACAAAATAGTGAAAATTGGGTGGGAAATGCAAGAGTTTAGTAAAGGGAGGGAAATGACTACTTACTGGACCAGATGAGCACTAATAGGACACACTTTCAATATCCAAACTCAACTGTTTATACTTAAATTCTATTTTAGATTATGTCAAATAACACTTTTACCCATCTAGCTATTGGGAGCTGACATTTAATTAGTGAATGACGAGCAAGGAATAGCAAGGCGGCATGAAGAACTACAGAATAAAGCAGATTATTTTTCCTTGCAGCTTGTGCTTGTGTAAGTATTCTGTTGCCTGTTTTTAAACCGTCACAAAATTCCTAAAAGGAAATGGACAACAAGAACTGGTTATTTTTTTTTCCTGGTAGCCTATCCAGAGGCAATTGGCTTATAGTAAAGTAAAATTTTCTTGGGCAAAATCCACACCCATGCTAAAAAATACTTTCTAAATGAATTGTGATTAAATTTGCTCACCTTTTTTTTCTTTACAAAGAGTCAGCTATGACCTGCCCCAAGGTTGACATAGCAGGCAAAGTCATTTTCCCATGAAGTATGGTTAGTGTTCTCTTTTCCTCAGTTTTCTTCTAAATTACTGCCACTTTTCCTAATTATTGATCTGTATTATTCATTCTTTGGAATGAGTCATTGAAGTGCCCTAAAATAGGAAATAGTGTCTGGATTACACTTAAAATTAACTTGAGCCATCCTCACTGACATACATAGTTTTTTGTTTGTTTCTAGCTACCTAGAAAAAAACTACAAGAGAGTTTTTTCAATGTAGCAGGATAGTGAATGAAGAATTATATAAAGAAATATTACTGGATGGGATTTCCTAGTGGTGGTTTGTTCTCCCATGAAGGAGCTAACCATTTGAGATTGCAAAGGTGCTCTGAGTCGCTGAATCATTGAATCAACCAGTCTTAAACCCAGATAACACACTAGACATTGTCCTTGGCCCTAGATATCAAGTAGTATTAAAATGAATGAAACTATCTATCCTCATGGAGAATAAGTGCTAATGGGAGAGATAGACAGTAACATTGATTAGTAACATGCATGTTATGTAGACTATTTATATAATCCAAGAAGAGCAACAAAGTATAGCAAAGGAAACAAAATATGCCTGTGATTCTCAGACGAGAAGATTATCTTATGATATATGTGACATGAAGCAAGGAAATGAGTCTTCTGGGAAAATATAATTGAAGTACAGGAACAAGTCAATGGCATTGATAACTTGTGAGGATAGAAGAAAGACATTTCAGAATAAATGAAGGCCTTAAATGACTTCTCCAACAATTTTGTTGTCAGATGACATTCTCATCTCCCTTACTTCATCTTTCTGCTTTTGATTCCTATCTCCAGAAATAATTTCTTTGTCAATTGTGGTGACTCTACAGCTTTCTGACAACAACTGCAATTTCCAGGTCTCTTACTTTCTGCTTTACTCTGCCATATTGTAATGGGTCCCATTATCTTTGACTTGGATTAGGTTTTTATGTCATATAGATGACACCAATGCCTTTTCTTGATCAGCTCCTTCTCCGATCTTAACCCAGTGGCTCCTCACTTCACTGTGTTCCATGATTGAGCTCTATAAACCTGCATGGTAGTTGTCTTTATATTATGTGGAGAGTCCTGCATAGGACACTGGTGTTGTTTCTTGCTGTCCTGTAATGCTATTCACTATGTGGCTCTTGCATTGGTTCCTTTTCTTGCTGTGACAAAATGCCTGCCAAGAAGCAACTTTGTTTTGGTTTGTATATTGATAGAATACAGTCCATAAGAGTGGAGAAGGTAAGGCTAGTCTGGAGCAGCTCCCAGCTGTGACAATAAGCATATAGAACTCCTTTTATTTAATATTCTCAGGAATCAGAAAATAGAGGAAAATTAAGAAGTGGTACAGATTATTAGTTTCAAGATCTGCCCCCAATTCTTCCATTCAGCATGCATCTCCTCTTTGTTCCATAACCTCCCAAATAGTGCTTCAAGCTGGAGGCCAAGTGTTCAAACTGATACAGAAGTGGGAACATTTTGTACCCAAACCATAACAGCCTTTTTGTGCTAACACTGAGGACTAGTGCAGACATGTGCCATCTGTCCAAATGACTGTTCAACCTCACAATGTGAGAACAATCTCATTCTGCTCCAGAAGATTTACAGCACTTTATTCTTGCAGTTTTAGTGTTCCTGAATCGACAGCTGATCTCAAGGGTTAGGTCATTCTGTTTCCATACAGACTTGTATTTGAGCATGAACCTACTGGACAGTGATAACTTTCACACCTTTCACGTTCCCCCATGCAGGTGTTACTCACATGCTTTTCTAAGAAGAATTCCCTAAGAACTTACATTTTGTCTAAAAGGGATTCTAGGTCCTTAAGAAGAGTTTTTTAAGGATGCAGAAATAGTTTTCTTCTTGTTCCTGGTCAACATGGTGCATTCCTGTAATCCAAGAATTTGAGAACCTGAGGTAGCATGTCTGAGCTACATAGTGAGGAACAGGTAAGGCAGAAATTTAAACAAGAAAGTTAAAATGTGAGTGAGTGTGTGTGTTTGCACATGTGTGTGATGTGGGAGTCCCCTCTGTGTGCTGTGATTACCATTAATGAATAAAGAAACTGCCTTGGCCTGGTGATAGGGCAGAACTTAGGTAGGAGGGGAAAAGTGGACTGAATGCTGGGAGGAAGAAGGCAGAGTCAGAGAGAAACCATGGAGTCGCTGGAGACAGATGCTGGGAATTTTACCCAGTAAGCCACCGCCACAGATGAATGGAGATGGGTTAAATTAATATAAGAGTTGGCCAATAAGAAGCTAGAGGTAATAATGGGCCAAGCAGCGATTTAATGAAAGCGGTTTCTGTGTGTAAATCATTTTGGGTGTAAATTAGCCGGGTGGCCGGGAATGAACAAGCAGCTCACTCCTCTTACATGTGTGTTTGCGTCTGATTTTGTCTTGGCAGAAATTTTAGTTGACATTTATGAAAATCATCCTTCTCTTTCCCCACTTTTCCAGGCACATTTTATATCTGGTAGGATACTAAGCCTCACAACAGTTGAAAATGAATTAAAAAAGTAAAGACATACTTATGGAGAGCTAGCATGTAAGAGCACGTGTAACTCTTACAGAGGACCCAAGTATCATTTTTAGCATCTACATGGTGCCTCACAATTATCTGTTTGTCCAATCCCAGATATCTGATACCTTCTTTTGGACTCCCTCAGCAATAAACACATATGTAGAAGACATTTGCATTCAGGTAGCCAAACACTCATACACATAAACTAATCAACAAATATTTGAAAACATATGCAAAAGAAGCAATCTACATTCTTAGGGAGTTTATAATTCAGACATAAAAACTATGATCATGCTTACCTTAGTGAGAGGGAAAGTGGCTTAGATCTCTTGGGACTCTCTTCACTTCATGCTCTCAATTTCTTTCTGAGAACATTACTGCCTGAAGAACTAAACGAAGATCATGGCTTAAGTTTCTAATTTGCTGCACCAGTAAAACACAACTGAAGTTGAGATTTAAAGGTGAAACTGTTAAGTAAGTTCTGGGAAATCTCTTCGATTTTGAGATAAACATCGCAACACTATCTCTATGGCAATGAGAGAGAATGATGGGACAGCTATCTTAGACAAAACTGCTTCTAGTTCAAAGTTATTCCATTTCTACTATTTCAAAAAGGAATCATGTTAATTAGAAGACCTTCTCTCTGAGTGCTTACCACATGCTATATTTTGTTCTGAGGATTACTGGAATTATTTAAGCCAGTAAACTGTCCTCTGCGGCATAAATGGCATGATTATTTTGATTCTTCAGATAAAATTCAAAGAGAGTTACTTTCCCAAGGCCATGTATTACAGGATAGAGATTGAATTAGAACCTACAACGCTTAGATTCATAATTTATGGATTGAAGGAGGGTAGTAAGTAAGGGGTTCTTCTAGAAAATGAAGAGTATTGCATGTTGCTGTATGTTGATATTTATGTTAATAGATGTATGGATGAATAAATATTTAATTCTGCCTCTGTTATTTCATTTCAGTATTGTTCACATCCAGAGGAAATCTATGATATCCTGAGCTTACAGAATATTGTAATAATTTCTGATCTCCAATACTGTCAGCATATTTGAGTTGATTTAGACATGATTTCATGAAGTTTTAAGATGAAGTTGTGATTTTTGGCACTGCTCGACAATATCTATAAGTCATAAAGAAACTGTAATATCCTAAGAGAATCTGAGCTAAAAAATGGAAACAAAATATGTGTTTCATTAACCCACATTATAGCTACCATAATAGTAGGAAAAACTTGTATTTTCAATTTTTGGTCATTATAATATTCTGAGGACCAATAAATAGAAGACATTGTATTTGTTCATAATATCATTACCAAATGTTTTCTGTATTTCTCTGTATTGTTCATGTACTACTTTCAAAGCTCAACAAAATGGGTTTATGTGTGTTTGCATGTATATGTGTGCACTTGTGCATGTTGGTCTGTGAGAGTACAAGTAGCGCATGCCTCAGGGTACGTTTAGAACTTACAGAACAACCGCAGGTGTTGGTCCAAGTCTTCTATTTTTTTTTTGAAATAAGGGTTTCTCTCCTGCCATTCACTGCTGCCCATGACACTTAAGTTGGTTTGTGAACTTCTGGGGATCATCCTTTTTCTTCCCAAACCCCCATAGGGATACAGGAATTACAGGTGTGCAATATTGTTTCCAGCTTTTGAATGAATTTTGTAGGGTCAAGCTCAGGCCTTCATGTGTGCCTGAAAAGAGCCATGGAGCCATCTCCTCATCCTGAAATGGATTTCATGTAGAGGTTAATATTAAGAAGGTAAAGGAAGAAATCTAACTCATGAGTATATAAATTGAGTGTGCTTATTAAGAAAAAGTTTCAGAATTGTAGCTTTTGAGTTTTTCTTAGAGTGGAATAAAATTTAAAAATAATGAATATACAGACAATTTTTAGTCAGCAATTATTACAGGATACTGAAATCCCATGTTATACTTGGAAACTTAGAGTAGTAAAACATTTTTATATTTATATTTATTTTATTTATAATATTTTGCTTACATGAATGTGTGTGCACTGTGTGCATGTTTTGTGTTCTTAGAGGTCAGAAGAAGGCACTGGATACCCTGAAACTGGTGTTAGACATTGTTGCAAACTGTCTGAGAACCAAAGTCTGATTCTCTGTAAGAGCAACAAGAGATCTTAACAGTTTAAACAACTTTCTAACCTCGTGCATGAAGAATATTTTTGCTAAGATGTTTCTGTGTACAAACTGTCAATTAATTTTTCTCTGCAGACACCTGGACATAATCATTTGGCATCATTTTTTCACGTACAAACAAGATGACTATACACTTCAGCTGGCTGGAAGGGCCACTAGTGTAGGAATTAGTCCTGAGTTACTTATAATAAGATGGACTTTCATAATTTAGAATATAAATTGTGTAATTCTTGGTGATTTCAGCTATTCTTTTCTTCCAAACCACACTTGTTCCACTGCAAGATAAACACTTTCAATTGCATGTATGTGGGTTGCTTGGTGGCAAAAATGAGTCTTTTTATTTATATGTAGTGCTTGTGGACCGATGGAAGAGTTTTGATGTCTTGCACTTATTGGACATGATTAATAATTATCAAATCCTCTTGTTGCTGATGATGTTTATACCCAAGTGATAAAAAGATGTGTCTGGATTAGAAATGAGCCACTGGTCACACATTTTAAAATTGAACTGCTCCTAGAAACATTTTATAAAAATATCCCATTTTCTTCATAGATTCAGCTTGAATGTTGCTTTTCTCAGCAGCATTATAGAATGGGAATAAATCATTCAGCCTATCTATTTTGCAAGCTGAAAGATCTGCATGTCATATAGTGCTAATGTGGTGTTCACATTTGCCTTTATAAACCATTTCCTATTAAAGATATCTCGTGTTTCAATTTATATTGGGAATTCTTCCAAAATGAATGAAAATAAATGACCAGTAATAATTAGCATTCCGAAACAGAAATCTCAGCAAGGCAATAGTCTGGCTTCAGTGACTGTGAACCGTGCTTTGCAGATTTTATTTTGCTCATTATTAGCATAGACTTGGAATCTAGTCATGGAGTTTTATATAAGTGTTCTAGACAGGAAG
Source organism: Ellobius talpinus (assembly GCA_001685095.1). NCBI lineage: Eukaryota > Metazoa > Chordata > Mammalia > Rodentia > Cricetidae > Ellobius > Ellobius talpinus. The sequence goes on along the minus strand of LOJH01033640.1, from coordinate 7,547 downwards.
AGAATATGAAGAAAACCTGTTCTTTCAAGTACTGGAGGTATGTGGCAATAAAAGGGGGATGGGGTAGGGAACGCATCAAACAGATTCTTTCCTTTTCATGAGAGAAAACATCACAGGAAACAGTGATAGGCAATGCCCTGAGTCAGGCTCCCATTTGGGACTCTGCAAATAGGGCTTTCTCTTTCCTTTCCTTGGATCATGCTGGCTAGTCACAGACTACAGCAGTAATTTCAAAGGTATATCTTGGCATTTTATCTTCCCACCTCACTTACCCTTTCCTGTGTATTACGGGTCTCAGAATAGCTGAGTCCAACTGGCAACCTACCAACAGGAGGAAATGATGTGTTTTTTGGTGGACCACCAATGCTGGTACAAAGCTTGGTGTTTATAGCAGCAATCTGAGCAGAAGTGAGCCTGAACCTACTTGGCGGAAACACTGACTCATTGTAGAGACAAAAGAATGTTTCATTATGTTCTGGTTCAGACTGAATCATTAAGGACCATATAATATCCAGAATTCACGCTTATAAATTGTTTCTAGGACACTGGCAGATCCAGATATAGGGAATCTGCTGCCCAGTCATATTCTCCCTTAGATGCCTAATTATGAGGTATCTTGGATGGAGGAGTTACACAAAAGAGGGGAAAACCTGAGAAACAACAACATTTTGTATAATTACTGAATGATGTCGAATTATTTATGTTGTTATATTATTTTAAACTCAATCAGGTAGATTGCTCTAATAAACAATGCAAAGAGAGGGGCACAGTGATGAAACTGAAGTACAACAAAAATAAAGAAACTTCTTCATCTATTGCTTCTTCCCACATTATTTTGTATGAAGTGGGGCATGTATCTATTTCTGCACTAACTTTCTAGGTCAGTCATACAGCATGCCACTACTTTAGTGGTGCAAGAAAATTGGCTCGCACTGGATGCTGACGACCAGGATTTGGGGGCTAACTGGGTTTGTGACAGGTGACAATGCCCTACTTGTTATGCAAACGGTCCTTATCATTGTGTCTTCATATGACTCTTCCTGTGTGTACCTATCTGGGGTATCATCCTCAACTACAGGCAAGGCCTATTGTACTAGGACCTTACTTAATCTTAATTGTATCTGTAGAGTTCTTGTCTCCAAATAGAGTTGTATTGATTAGGGCTTTGACACATGATCTTTGGAAACTATACAATTCAGTCAGTAACAGAATGCATAATTATATTAGCTTTACAAAGATGAAAACCTAATCATTGTTATCTGTTTTATCTAGCATGGTGATTGGCACAGACTAGTTGTTTGATAAATGATAGCTAGATACCAAGGAAACTAATAGGTGTCTAATACAGTATAGGTTATATAAAGGACATATTATGATATGTGTATAATACAGTATAGGTAATATAAGGGACATATCATAATATAGTGGTTGAAGGTTCTATTACACCTATTATACAAAATTAGTTTGCATATCTATATCAGTCCAATAATAATTACACCCTTATGAAGTGTTAAAAGATTAAATGAGTGTATCATAAATGATTAACCTTTGATAAATACTACTTCTGATCAATATTTAACTATGCTCTGCTCTTTTAGACAACATTTTATTTGCTTTCATTTCAAAGCCCCACCTTTCTTGTGTGATAAGCAGGACCAAGCATTCTGGGAAAGCATTCTTCTAGGCTTGTTTCTGTATGCTTTGTGGTGATATTTTGGCTCTCATGATAGTAATATTTTTAGTGTTTTCAGGAAAAGTTAGGCTAAATTAATTTTAGAGCTGACCCACTTACATATTGTTTCTTTAGACTACAGCAGCTGAACAGCTAAGTTAGACAATTTACAAACTTTATTATGGCTTATATGGGGCAAACCACTCTAGAAATAGGACCGAGTGGCCTGAGATTCTGCGTGAGCAGTTTCTTGATAGATTCAAAATATCAACCAATTTTTAACCCTTCATCTCCTTTCCGAGTTTCAGCACTTCAGAGGGGTAAAACAAAAATGGTGTATTTTTGGTCTATTATGCTTAATGTGTGTGTGTGTGTGTGTGTGTTTATGAGAGAGAGAAAAAGAGGAGAGAGAAAGAAAGAGACTATGATCAAATAGTCAATTAAGTAAACAGAAATTTGAGCAGCCTTCAAATATACTGAACTATTTCACTTGTTAAATTTAGATTACTAAACTTGGATTAGTATACAAGTTCTTGACAGAATTTATTATTAGGGCTGGTGAGAGATGCCCCAGTGCTTAAAAGTACTTGCTGCCCCTGTAGATAACTAAGGTCTTGTTTCAGTTCACAACCCTTGGCAACTCCAGTTGCAGGGGATCTATTGCTCTCCTCTGCCCTCCAAAGGCACCAGGCACTCATGTGGAACACATAAATACTTTCAGTTAGATAATCATACATATAAAATAAAAATAAAAAACATCCCTTTGACAAAACTAAAAACTAGTCCCTCTGAATGTGGTTGACAGTTGCATGACCGGGGCAGACTGAGGGGCCACAGGCAGTCACACCAGAAGTTATCCCTACTGCTTGTATTGCCTTTTGGGGAACCTATTCTTGTTGGATGATACCTTGCTCAGCCTATATACAGTAGGGAGGGCCTTGGACCTTCCCCAAAGCAAATGTGCCTTACCCTTTCTGAAGTGTGGATAGGGTTGGAGTGAGAGGCTATGTGGAGTGAATGGAAGGAGGAGAGGGAGTGGGAACTTGGATTGATATGTATAATGAAAAAAGATAGTTTGTTTTCTTTTTAAAAAATAAATAAATAATTAAAAATTCCTTATAAAATAAATTTATTAACCTAAACATAAGTATTTTTAAAATATATCATCTTCTCCACAAAATTAAAAATAAAAGCTACTTTGAACTAAAATAATCATTTCTTCTCAACTCCAATAGACACTTTCCATGGACCTTTGGTATGTCATTCCTATCACTCTGCATTATAATTTAAATCTACCATACTCACCCTGTTGTCATTTTTGGATTTAAAAGTAATTTTATCTTAGTATTTCTTGAAATTTTGCATACTGAACCACATTGTAGATGCTAAAAACCACCAATTATACCCACTGAACTACTTTCTATGAAGATTTAATCTACCACATCCTGCTTTTATGTAACATTCTCCTTTCATCTTTTTCTATTGGGGTGGACTCCTAATTGCATTTTTTCCAAATAGTCTGTACCTATAGTTGCAGTTGGTATAATAATGAAACCTAAAGAAGGACATGTCTATAAAGTACAAGAAGCTTACACAGAACAACAAATAGACTGTACCAGAAAAAATTCCCCTTTCCACAAAATAACCAAGACACTAAACTTACATAATAAAGAAATAATATTAAAAGCTGCAAAGCAAAAGGGCCAAGTAACATATAAAGGCAGATCTATCTGACTTACACTTGACTTCTCAGTGGAGATTGTAAAAGCTAGAAGAACCTAGACAGATGTCTTGCAGACTCTGAGATCATGGATGCCAGCCCAGACTAAGATATCTTGCAAAACTTTTAATCACCATAGATGAAGAAAATATATTTTATGAAAACATCAAATTTTGTCAGTATCTATTCATAAATACATCCCTACAGTAGGTACTGAAAGGAAAACTCCAACCCAAGGAAATTAGCTATACCCATGAAAACACAGGTAATATATAATTCCACACCAGAGAAATCCAAAGAAGGGAAACACACATGCACACGCATACACACTCACAAACACAGTCACACACCACCATTACCACTTCCACCAAAAACAACAACAACAAAATAACAGGAATTAAAAATCATTGTTCATTAATATTGCTTAAAATCAATGGACTCAATTTGCCAATAGAAAGACAGGATAGCAGAATGGATACTAAAAGAGAATCCATCATTGCACTGTATACAAGAAACACACCTCAACACCAAAGTCAGAGATTACCTTAGAGTAAAGGGTTGAAAAAAGATTTTTCCAATCGAACAGACCTAAGAAGTAAGTTGGTGTAACTAACCTATTATCTGATAAAATATGCTGCAAACCAATATTACTCAAAACAGGTGGAAGACATTTCATATTCTTCAAAGGACAAATATATCAAGATGATGCCTCAATTCTGAACATCTATTTCCCAAATACAAGAGCACCAAATTTGTAAAAGAAGCATTACTAAAGCTTAAATCACACATTCAATCCCACACAATAGTAGCAGAAAACTTCAACACCCTATTCTCATCAATGGACAGCTTTGCCATACAGAAACTAAACAGAGAAATAATGGAAATCATAGATACTATGATTAAAATGAACTTAACAGTTATCAACAGAACATTTCACCCAAACACAAAAGAATATACCTTCTTCTCAGTATATAATATATCTTTCTTCAAAATTGACCACACAGTTAGTCACAAAAGATGTCTTAACAAATAAAACAAACAAACCAAAAACAACCAAACAAACAAAAAATGAAATAACCCTCTGTATTTTATCAGATCACCATGGATAAAGTTGGAGTCAACAACAACACAAACTACAGAAAGCCTACAAACTTATGGAAACTGAACAACTCTCAACTGAGCTACCACTGGGTAAGGAGGAAACTAAAGACTTCCTAGACTTCAATTAAAATGAATATAACATAACCAAATTTATAGAACACAATAAGAAATAGAGGTAGTGTCAAGAGGAAAGTTTATGGCACTAAGTGCCTGCATAAAGAATTTGGAGAAATCTTATACTAGCAACTAAAAGCACACCTCAAAGCTCTAGAACAAACAGAAGCAAACACATGCAAGAGTAGTAGACAGCATTAAATAATCAAATAGGGCTGAAATCATTATATTAGAAACAAATAAAACAATATAAAAAATCAATAAAACAAAAGTTGATTTTTTAAGAAAACTGACAAGAGAGTCAAACCCTTTTCCAAGTCAATTAAAAGAAGGAGACTACCCAAATTAACAAAATCAGAAACAAAAGGGGAACATAGAAATAGATACTGAGGAAATCTAGTCATTATGTCATACTTCAAAAACCTGTACTCCACAAAATTGGAAAATCCAAGAGAAATGGAGAAATTTCTTGATAAATGCCATATATCAAAATCAAATCAAGATCAGATAAACAATTTAAATGGATATATAACTCTTAAGGAATTAGAGGCAGCCATTAAAATTTCTCCCATCCAAAACAAAACAAAACAAAACAAAAAACTTAGCATCATTTGGTTTCAGCATAGAATTCTAGCAGACTTTCAAAGAAGAGCTAATTATTCCACAAGACAGAAACAGAATGAACATTACTGAAATCTTTTATTGGGTTCACAATCATCATGATTGTTTTGGAACTACACAGAGACTCAACAAAGAAAGAAAATTACAGACCAATTTCCTTCATGAGCCTTGATGTAAAAATACTAAATTAAATACTGGCAAATCAAATCCAAGAACATGTCAGAAAAGATAATCCACCATGATCAAGTAGGCTTTATCCAAGAGGTACAGGGATCATTCAACATATGAAGATCTGTCAATGTAATCCATCATACAAACAAACTGAAAGAAAAAAAACACATGATCATCTCCTTAGATGCTGAGAAAGCCTTTGGCAAAATCCAACACTCTTTCATGATAAAAGTCTTGGAGAGATCAGGGATACAAGAGACATATCCAAATATAATAAAAAGCAACATACAGCAAGCTGATTGATAAATGAAGAGAAATTCAAAGCAAATCAACTAAGATGAGCAACAAGATGAGATTGTCCACTATCTCTATACCTACACAATATAGTACTTTGACTTCTATCTAGAGCAATAAGACAACTAAAAGAAATCAAGGGAATGCAAATCAGAAAGGAAGAAGTCAAAGTATCATTATTCACAGATGATATGACAGAATACCCCTGTATACCCCAAAAATTGTACCTTGGAACTCTTACAGCGATAAACACCTTTAGTGAACTAGCTGGATACAAGTCTAACTAAAAAAAAAACAGTTGTCCTTTTATATACAAATGATAAAGGGCTGAGAAAGAAATTAGGAAAACAAGCTTCACAACAGCTACAAACAAATAAATATCTTGGGATAATTCTAACCAACCAAGTGAAAGACCTGTATGAAAAGAATTTTAAGTCTTTGAAGAAAGAAATATGAGTTGATATCAGAAGATAGGAGTTTAGCATAGTAAAAATGCCTGTAACATGTGGGCCTGCTTGTTGGGGTTTCTGTCCTGCCCAGTTCCGACAGCCAGGGTTTCTGTCCTGCCCAGTTACCACAATCCTTAAGTCCCCCAAAAAATCACAGAGGTCTACATTAGTTATAAATTGATTGGCCCATTAGCTCAGGCTTCTTCTTAACTCTTGTTACATATATTAGCCCAATATTCTAGTATATACTAGCTACATGGCTCAGTACCTTTTTCAGTGGGGCAGGTCACATCTTCCTTCTTACATTTCTGGGCAGGACTGGGGAGGAATGGGCTTCCTCCTTCCCAGAATTCTCCTGTTCTCATTGCCCCACCTCTACTTCCTGTCTGGTAGTTTTGCCTATACTTCCTGCCTGACTACTGGCCAATTAGGGTTTATTTATAACATAATTGACAGAATACAGAATTTTTCCACACCGAATGCCCATCTTACAAAAACCAATCTAGAATCAATGCAATCCCCATCAAAACTTCAGACAAAATTTTTTTACAGACACTCCAAGAGCAATACTCAAATTTTTAATGAAAAAAAACAAACAGAATAGCTAAAACAATCTTACACAATATAAAAGTTGGCAAAGGTATACAATCCATGATCTCAAGTTCTACTACAGAGCTATAGTAATAAAAACAGCATAGTATTGGCATAAAAACAAATAGGTGGATCAATGGAATCAAATCAAAGACCCAGACATAAATTAACACATTCATGTACACCTGATTTTTGACAAAGAAGTCAAAGTTATAGAATGGAAAAAATAAAGCTTCTTCAAAAAATGATTCAGGCATACCTGGATGTTGACATGTAGAAGAATGAAAATAGATTCATATCTATCACCTTTCACAAAACTCAAATTCAAGTGCATCAAAGACCTCAACATCAATCCAGTTGCACTGAACCTGATAGAAGAGAAAGTGAAGAATATCCTAACACATTAACACAGAAGACAACTTCCAGTAACACAAACCATAAGTTATACAATTAATAAATGAGAACCCCATAAAAATGGAAAGCTTCTGTAAGGCAAAGGACACTGTCAGTAGGACAAAACAACAGCGCACAGAGTGGGAAAGATCTTCACCACCCCCACATCCAAAAGAGGGCTGATATACAAGAAATATAAAGAACTCAAAAAACTAGACAGAGAAGCCTCAAATGGTCAAGAAGAACTTATGGAAATGTTCACCATCCCTAGTCATTGGAAAATGAAAATCAAAATGACTCTGAGATTCCATCTTACACCTGTCAAAATGGCTAGTATAAAAAACTGGTGCAGAAGAATTGTCTGTAATCTGTCAATCATCTTTTAAATAAATGCTGATTGGCCAGGCAGGAAGTATAGGTG
>LOJH01033639.1:0-16002 GCA_001685095.1 Ellobius talpinus | reverse complement strand
TCCTTTGTCCCAAACCCATACATGCCTATAATTAGTCATATATACTACCATCATTCAGTTCACGCATCACCATCAACAGCTTACATACTCATATCTCCTCTATCTTAGGCATGAAAAGAGACAGGCTCATTTACTGAACTTACCAAATGTGGGAGACAGACCAAGTGTAGCCATTGTTTAGGGGCACAGGCCACCTTAGCTGAATGCAGGCATATGTGAGGAGGCACTGCTTTTCAAAGCTGACAGCTGGCCCCAGGGTGACTTCAAAGGCTGTCTCTCTTACTTAATGAGGAGAACTCTGAATTTTTTTCTTGGCATTTCTTCTTGACCCATAAGCTGTCTAATAGTGGGCCAACATCAACCTAAATAGAGAAACTCAAAGCATTTCCACTAACATCAGGAACAAGACAAGATTGCCCACTCTCTCCATACCTATTCAATATAGAACTTGAAGTCTTAGTTAGAACAATAATATAAATAAAGGAGAATAAGGGAATACAAACAGGAAAAGAAGGAGTTAAAGGACTTTTAACTACAGATGATAGGTTTATATATAAATGTGACCCTAAAAATTCCACCAGGAAACACTTTCAGTAAAGCTACAGAATACAAAATTACTACACAAAAATCAGAACTCTTCCTATGGGCAAATACAAATGGACTGTGAAAGAAATCAGGGAAACAATATCTTTTATAACTATACACACATATACACACAGAATTCTGAATATGAAATATTCTAAATAATAAAGTAATTGCTTGAGGTACCATCATTTTCAATTCTCAAATTGTACTATAAAACTATAGTAATAAAAACAGCATGGTTTGCCATAAAAACAGACATACTGATAAATGGGATCACATTTAATACCAAGACAAGTCCACACACCAATGGACACCTGATCTTTTTATTTAAAAAAAACAAACAAAAAGCCAGAAATACACTTTGGGAGAAAAGATAGCATCTTCAACAAATGGTGCTGGTCAAACTGGATGGCTGCATACAGAAGAATCCAAATAGATAAATACTTTCCACCTTGCATAAAACTTAATTCCAAATGGATCAAAGACTACAACATAAGACCAGATAGACTGAATCTGAGGGAAGAGAATGTGGGGAATAGTTCTGAATTCATTTGGCACAGGGGAAGATTTTCTGAACATAACAATAGCAGAAGCATTAAGAACAATGAATAACTCAGACCTTGAGAAACTGAAAAGCTTTTGTATGGTCAACGACACCATCATTTGGAAGAAGTAGCAGCTCACAGAATGGGAAAAATTTTTTTCCAACTATACTTCTGACAAAGAGCTAATGTCTAAAATATATAAAGAACTAAAAAAGAAAACTGGACATCAAGAAAATAAAAAACCCAATTTAAAAATGTGGTACCGATCCCCAGAGTACCCATTCTCAAAAGAGGACACACAAATGGCTGAGGATCCCTCAAAGAATGTTCAACATTATTAGTCATTAGGGAAAGGCAAATCAATATAACTTTGAGAGTTCATCATACACCAGCCAGAATGGCCAAGATCACTAAAACAAATGACTATTCATGCTGGTGAGGATGTGGAGTAAGTGGAACATTCATCCATTGCTGGTGGAATGCAAGTTTATATAGCTATGATGGAAATCAATGCAGTTCCCCAGGAAGCTAAGAATACATCTACCTCAAGATCCACTTATACCACTCTTGGGCATATACCCAAAGGTTGCTTCATCCTATTCGAGAGACACATGTTTAACCATATCCATTTCTGCTCTATTCCTAATAGCCATAAACTGAAACAGTCTAGATGTTCCTCAACAGAAGAATGGACAAAGAAAGCATGGTACATTTACACTATGGAATACTTCTCAGCTGGTTAAAAAAATAAAATAATGAAATTTGCAAGTAATTGGACGGAGCTAGAACAAGTCATCCTGAGTGAGGAAACCTAGACTCAAAAAGACAAATATTGTATGTATTCGCTTATAAGTGGATAAACTTATTTATTAACTGCTAAATCTTTGATAAGCAGGTAATAATCCACAATCCACATAGGCACAGAGATGAGATACAGAGCCAGGGACTAATGGGGAGGAATGGATCTTCCCAAGTAGGGAAAAACAAATAGATGGTCATGGACAGACGGGGGTAGGTCTAGAACAGGAGGATCAAATGGCAAGGGGAAGGCAGAAAGGGTGTGAAAGAGGAAATATGAGGAGGGGCAGTTAAAACTAAGGGCCATTTGAAGGGTCTCCCAATACAGTAGAAGTTATCTAAAATATATACAAATATGAAGGTGAACTAAAAGGAATCACCAAATAATGGGATAGATGGAACCTCAACTGGACATCTCTCATCAACAAATGAAGCTTCTAGTGCTGGGAATGGGTTACATGTAATTGAACTTTTGGCCAAAGAGGCCCCATGGAAATACCTAAACAATCCAGGGTGTTGCCAAGGCTACTGACTGCTCTTTACAAACTGATGGTGAGGCTCTATTGCTGAGGACAACACCCAAGTAACTCATTAAACAAGAAGTTGTTGAGCAGGTATCCAACTACAGCCTTAACCCCTACTGACTAGCGTTCATGGTATTAGATATATTCTGCATGCTAGCAAGTAAGACAGGTAAACATCAACTCACCTACAAATCCTTTGAACTACAATGATGTGCTGTGTGCAAGTTATACTAGCACAATAGTGGTACAAAACTTACGGGAGTGACCAAGCAGTAAATGATTGGAATTAAAAATCCACTCCATGAGAGGGGATACATCCATGACACTGCTCAAGTGACTAAGAACCTGAAGTTATACAGGTGAGGGACCTAATAGAACACCAAATACTATTCTTCTAAGAGAATGTAACACTAAAATGACTTTTAAGGACATTCTGTTCTAATCAGAGATCACTGACTGCTCAGCCATCATCAGAGAAGCTTCTTCCTGTTTGTTGTAGACAGTAACAAATAAACACACCCACAGACAAACAATGTGCAGAAATTGAGAGATTTTGGAAAATCCAATCCTAAATGGGGTATCTTCAACAAATCCTCCCATCAGGGCTGAGGGAACCCTGTGGAAGAGGAGGTGAAAAGACTGTAAGTGCCAGAGGGGATGGAGGAGACCAAGGAAACAAGGCCTTCCAAACACAGCAGGACCAATGCACATAAAAACTCAGAGACTATGGTAGAATTCATAGGGCCTATATGGATCTGAGTTGGATGGGGTCTCAGCATTAAGAAAGAAAGCAGACACAAGTTCCATTCCTAACCCAGAAGCTATCTTCAATTGACAACTGTTTCTGTAAGAAACATTAGTTTTCTCTAATGAGTCTCTCTGGAGAAACAAATCACTCTTAAGGGTAGGCCTCAGAGCCAGCAGAAGATGACCAACAGAAAACGGAAAAAAGGAGGGGAAGGTAATAGTAAATATGATTGTTAAAAAAGACTGCAGAAAATTCACAACAATGTTAAGATGTAGGAAAACTAAGAAGATTTACAATAAAAGTCTTCTACAATATGGAAAATGACTCAAGTATACACACAGGAAGGTCAAAGGAACAGAAGAGGGCTAGAAAGAAATTTGGCATGTGTAGACTTTCTTTCTTTTTTTTTTCTTTTATGAGACAAGGTTTCTTTGTGTAACAGCCCTGGCTATCCTGTAGACTAGGCTGGCCTCCTGAGTGCTGGGATTAAAGGTGTGTGCCATAATTGCCTGGCAACAAACAAATTTTCAATAAGGGTACAAAGCAATTCAATACTAAGGAACCTTTATGATCACTGTTTAGAAGTTTTGAAAAGTAAGTTGACCTTTATTTTTATTACAGAAACAAAAAAGGTTTTGAGTTAAAAAAACAAAGCACCGTTTTAAGGATGAATTCAGCACCAACTATATGACACCAAGAATGCAATCATAAAGATTGTCTTCAACAGTCTTGAAGAGTTTAGGTATTTGTAGTCCTCAATACTGAATAAGTAGAGGCAGGATAGAGAGAAAGGGCAGGGATAGAGAGGAAAACAGAGGAGAAGCAAACATCTTACAAGAGTACGCCAACAGATGTGAATAAGGAAATGTGTGAAATATCAACCAGCTTTAAAAAGAAAGAAGTTCTGATACATTCTATGACATACATAAAAAATTACATTAAGAGACATTAGCAAGGCGAACAAGGGCAGATATGCGATTTCACTTACCCGAGGCTCATGAAGTCAAATTGATTCATGAAGTCAAAAAGCAGAACGCTTTTGCCAGGATCTGTGAAGAAAGCAAGCGAGGAGTTATTCTTTAAGGGATTCCCAGTTTCAGTTTAAAAATTACAGAAAACTTCAAAAGTTACATGGGGAAATGTAGTCTATTGTGAATGTATGGACCACCACTGAACTGAACAATAAGGACTAAGTTTGGTTTCATTTCATCTTAAAAAAAGGCTCATTTTTTGTTGTTTTGGTTTTTTGTTTTTTCGAGACAGGGTTTTTCTGTGTAGTTTTGGTGCCTGTCCTGAAACCAGCGCTTATAGACCAGGCTGGTCTCAAACTCACAAAGATTTGCCTTCTGCTGCCTCTAAATTGCTGGGATTAAAGGCGTGCACCACCACTGTCTGGCAACTAATTGATTTTCATGTGCATGAGTGTTTTGCTTGCATGCACACATGTGTCGTTTGTTCCTGATGCTTGTTGAGATCAAAAAAACAGTATCATACTGCTAGAACTGGAGGAACTGTTCTAAGTTGCCACAAAGGTGTTGGGGACCAAATGAAAGTCCTCTGTAATACCAAGTGTTCTTACCTACTGAGCTAGACTTCCAGTCACTTATTTTATCTCAATACTTAAAGTATTAAAAGCTATTGCACAGAAGGATAACTAGAGATAGCAATAAAAAAATTACACATTTCAAAACCTAGAAGAAAGTGTTTTGATATTTTTACAATGACTACAAATGCTTGAAAAAATATTTAGTTCAACTGAAGCATTAATTCCCATATATATATATAATGTTACCCTGATATGTATCATTTTAATTGAATATTAGAATTTAAAAATTGGTTTTGGAAGTTATTACATTATTTCCCCTCTCTCTCCAATCAATCTCTCCTATGTAAACCTGCATTCTTCTTTCATATTTATGTGATGGCTTATAAGCAAAGAAATGTAATAAACCACATAAATGGACTTAAAGACAAAAATCACATGATCATCCCAACAAATAGAGAACAGGAATGTTAAAAAGGTTTCCATGATAAAAGCCCCAGAGAATGTAGTCCCCAAGAATTACCACAAAAAATAAAAATTATTTATGACAACCATCATCTTAAGTGTGCGACATCATCTTAAGTGGAGAAAAGCTAGAAGTAATTCTAGTGAAGTCAGGAACAAGATAGGGATATCCACTACCCACACTCCTTTTCAATAATGTACTCAAAATACTTGAGGAATAGGCAAGAAAAAGAAATATAAGTGATATAGTGAAGGAAGAAGTCACATTATCCTTATTTGTGGATGATATGATACTGGATTAGAGATTCCCAAAATTATACCAGAAAACTCCTAGAAAAGATAAACAAATTCAGCAATGTGGCAGGATAAAGAATCAACTGGAACAAATTAATACCTTTCTATACACCAACAGAAAACATACAGAGGACACTGTGGATACACTCCCATTCACAGTAGCCTCAAAGAAAATAAATTATCTAAGAAAAAAACCTAGCCTTTACACCTCTAAAGAAAGAGATAGAAAGACACTAGAAAATGGAAAGACACCCTATGCTTATAGTAGAGTTAACATTATGAAACTGCTCATTATATCAAAAGCTATTAATACAATACCAATCAAAAGCCTTCCAATATTCTTCAAAGAATTAAAAATATTCTAAAATTCATATGGAACCACGAAAGGATAGGCAAAACAATGATGACTAAAAGAAACAATGTTAGGATTACAATTTCAAACCTTATGTATAACAGAGTCATAGTAATTGTACCAAATCAGGTGTGTAAACGAATGGAACAATATCAAAGACACAAACGTGCACACATAGCTTCAGCCACTAATATTAGACAAGCACTCCAAAAGCGTATGTTGAAGAAAGTGTCTTCAAAAAATGGTGCTGTAAAACTGGGTGTCCACATGCAGATGCCTCTTGCTGGAGTGTGAGGAAAAAAGGACCATAATCCACTGTTGGTGGGACTGCAAATTGGTGAGAAGCTCAAAAAGCTAAAAATGAATTCATCATATGATCAGTCTTTCCACTCCTTGACATATGCAGAAATGTGCAGACATATGCAGAAACATCCAGCTCCGCAGGTACCTGTTTAGTCATGCTCAATGTTGCTTTATTCACAATAGCTTGGATATGGAAACAACCTAGATGTCCCACAACTGATGAATGTATAACTGGTACATATCTACTACATAATACTATTTAGCAAAAAATTGAAATTATGAATAAGTAAATGGATGGAACTAGAAAATATATTGAATTAAGGAAACCCAAACCCAGAAAGACAAACCACATGTTCTTTCTCATTGGACATTCCTAGCTCCAAATCTTCAATGTATCCTATAGTAACTGTAATTCCTTTAGCCACCCATAAGGCTGCACTTCCGGGTTCGGAAGCCAGCATATGTATCGCAGGTGCACATGCGTGAGTCGCCCGCCATCTGAGTCACCAGTGTTTGACGTAGAACCCCCCCACCCCCGTGCGCAGGCGCAAGGCGTAGCGCCACCCTTCCTGATCACCTGCTTACTCCCCTACTATATCACCTATGCTCTCTAGTGTGGGATCTTACCAACCACTCATTACCTCAACCAGTCCCAGGTTTCAAGAACACCTCTCCCCTGTCATTGCCATCTACCTTTATAAAACCTAACAAGCTTTGGCAGCTGGGTGCTGTCCTCCACTGTCTGAGGCAGTCCAACAAGTTTTGTTTTGTATTTTGATAAATGGTTTCATGTTGCACCTACTTACACTAACCAAAACACTAATACCAGACAACGGGAATCCTTTTTCTGGGTTGTCGACCAGGGCTGTCCAAGACATTCCCCAAATATAAGAGCCCATTGCTGAAGGTCCCAAACACTTGAGACAAAGGGTCCAGAGGCCCTTGAATTGGAACTGACCTGAGTGCCTTCCTCAGGATAGCTTTCACTGTACAGAATTGTGGTGTGAGAGAAGCAACCTACATTTCTACTCAGCTATGACATATATTCCACAAGACCTTACAATACAATACATCCTAAAAGAGCAATAGTTTCATACTTTGACAGGAACCAATAGCTTTTTAAGAGAACTTAAGACTTGCTCCAGTAGAGGGAAACCATGCCTGGTACTGGAAACCTAACTAGCTTCTCAGTGGTAGTGTAGTCATGGATGTTGGATGAGAACCTATAACCACCACTTCACAAAAAAAGTATAATCCCTAACTGGCTTCTAAGCATTTATTCTTACAGCTACAGATAAGTGTAGTCCTCACCTGTCATCAAGGGAACTTCTCTTTGCAACAGAGACGACCACAGAAAACCACAACCAATAAGACACAGAGTTATGGAGGCCAGACCCAATAGATACATCTACAAAAGACTCCTTCACCTAAGGCTCAGAGAACATTTAGGAAGATTGGGCAGAAAAATTGTAATGGCCAGAAGATCATGGAGCTTGCTAGGAGATTATGTTTCCTATGCATATAAAAATCTACACACATAAAGTCTCACAATTACGACTGCTCAGATATGAGCTGAAGAATGACACCAATGCACAGGCAATTGAGGAAAGCAGGGAACACAAGGGGAGATCCTCCCCAGGGAAGAGAAAAGCAGCTGGTTGTCTGGTGCCAAATGGTCATCCTTGACAACATACATACCAGTAACATATGGACTGAGCAGGCTATATTTAGGAATACTATTTACATTCATATAGCTAAGCACTAACAATTAATGAAAAAATAGGCCATGAATTTGAAGGAGTGGGGAGGGGTGTTTGGGACAGTTTAGAAGGAGAAATGTAAAAGCAGGTAAGTTTGAAAGATTAGCAGAGATGCAAAGCCAAGGAGAAATCAGGCAGCAAGCCTTTCTGGTCTCTATGGAGAAATACAGAATAGTACCTCAGGAAACAGACCAAAGGACAAGAATTCTGTGAGGATACTCATGACCACCAGTCCCACTAAGACTGCAGCATCCCATCCATTATCAGAACCTACTGTGGGCCTTACCACCTGTAGCTTTTGGGGAGGATTTTCCAGTATCCCAACTGGTACCCTGGCACAGCAACTCTCCATGGTCAACTGTACACCTGCTTCCCTTCCTTCTCCCAGGAGCCCTGCCTCCTGCAGCTACTGTCAATCTTGCAGAACGATGATCTCAGACTGGATCCTAATCTTGTCTCAAAGATTAGACAAATTTATGACTATGACTCAAACTTCCCTTCTTACCCCAATACAATGAGAATAAAACATGAAAATGAAAAAAACATTACATAAATTCTTTGGTGGTTTCAATATAATTGGCCCCCATAATAGGGAGTGGCAATATTAGGAGGTGTGGCTTTGTTGGAGTGAGTACAGCCTTATTAGAGGAAGTGTATCACTGTGGGGGCAGGCTTGGATATTTCCTATACTCAGGATACCACCCAGTCTGTGAGCCAACTTCCTGTTGCCGGCAAGACGTAGGAATCTCAGCTGTTGCTCCAGTACTACATCTGCATGCACGCCACCATGCTCCCCACCATGAAGAAAATGGACTGAATTTCCAAAACTGTAAGCAAGCCAACCCAACTAAATGTTTCCTTTGTAAGAATTGCCAGGGTCATAGTGTCTCTTCATAGCAATGAAAAACCTAAGAAAAACACATGATACATATTTTATAAACAAAATATATATTCATATATATTTTATTTACCCAAATAACCAATAAAGTGGAATTTAGATCTGGGGAGACAGTTTAGTGGCATGTTTACCAAGCAAGCACAAAACAGTGTCAGAGCATTCATATTTAATTGCAACTACTAAATACAGAACGGCACTTTTACTGAAGTTTACCCTTGTTGGGCCTATTTCAATCAGTGCTATTCATGCATACAAACATACACCAAGAACTGAAGAAGACCATATGCTATCATCTCTTCAATTCTACTATGATTCAAATCCATTTTTCTCTCTGTTATGACCTGGACTAGGCCAAAACAATATGAGTTGCATTCTCAGTAAATCAATATACCCAGCTGCCATCTAGGCCATGTTCCAGGAGTTAAAAGGGAAGAGTGAGATATATTTCTATCAAAATGTTGAGGAATAAAATTCAGAAGAAACTGCTACATTAATCCACATATCAAAGGAGTCATAATATATGATAATCATATTTAGAAATAAAATATAAATATATATGTACACACACACATATATGAGAGACTATACTTTACAGAGCGTGATGATGCACACCTTTAACTGTAGCACCAGGGAAGGTAAGACAGGTAGGAATCTTTGAGTTTGAGGCCTACCTGATCTATACAGTGAGTTCTATGTCATCCAGAGTTTCAAAATAAGACACTGTCTCAAAACAAAACGAAACGAAACAAAACCATGTACAAAATCCCCAAACAGCATTTCCATTTTGGGGGATGTAACAGTTGTCTAGGCTAAGTCAGGGGAAATGAAATAGTGTTACAGGCATTAAAGGAAGAAAGTAATAATGAAGCTGAAGCAGGTCTGTAATCGCAGCAACTGAGAGGTTGAGGTAGAAGGATCAGGAGAGTTCAAAGCCATTCTCAGCTAACTGAAAAGTTCAAGGCCAGCTTGGGCTTCAAAGACCCTGTCCCTCCCATTAAAAAAAGAGACAAAAAGTCAGAAACCTATGAAACAGAAAATACATACTATAAAATGAATTGTCTATGTAAAGTTCTAATGTTTGTTTAAAAAGTTAAAAAAAAAACCAGTATCTAAACTAGGAGTGGTACACACACCTCTATAATCTCAGCACAGAGAGAAGTTGAAACATGAAGATTAGAAATTTGAGAAGCCAGTATGGACTACATTGTGAGATCCTGCTTAAATAATAATAATAATAATAATAATAATAATAATAATAATAATAATAAAGATTAAGCATATAAATATTAGGAATATGTAGAACACATTAAAACATAAGTGATTGTGAACAAAGTTTGATTACACAGCTTAAACATTTTATGGAAATAATAACTTCCTTAAGAAATTTTTATCATAACAAAATATAAAACAAGAATGTAACATAGTCCTCCAGAATTCAAGTATAGCTTTAATAAAATAAAGTTTTCCCAAGCTGGGCATGATGGAAAAACCCCTTAACTCCAGCACAGCACTCAGGCTGCTGGAGCAGAAGATTGGGAGGCTACAAAATAAGATTATAACTTTAAGACAAAAAAGTGTGTGTATGTGTGTCTGGGCACACACATGAAGGCCACAGGACAAGCAAAGGAAGTCCTCTCCTTTCACCTTGTTAAGTAAGGGTCTGTCTGTTATTTCTGCAGTGCTCTGTTTTCTAGAACAGTTGTAACCCTTCCCCTACACACACAGACACACACACACAAGTTTGTGTGCTTCTAGCCCATTTTACTGTTTTAGCCTTCCATTTTCCTTTAAGGAATGATGGGATTTGACATGTGTACTCAGGTTGTCAGTCAGACCTGCTCTGCAAGTGATTTTACCCACTGAGCCATCTCACCAGACCCATTTGCAGTTCTTATCAGATAAGGTCTCATGAAGCCCAGGGTGGCCTACAGATATGCATGCAGTCTACACTGGGCCTGAACTGCTGATCCTCCTGCTTCTTCTTCCTCCGTGTTGAAATCATAAAGGTGCCAATATGCCCAAGAAATGGTGATATTCTTACTCAAAATACTCCATCCAGATTTAGAGGAGGAAAAACCTATGCCTCATTTTAGGAGAATGACTGGCATAAGCCTGAAACAGAAAAGGAAAAGTTATCATAAAACATACACACACACAAAAAAACTGAAGTTCAAATATCAAGACAATGTGTCCTTTCTAATACAAATTGTTACCTATACAAATTCAATGTACCACTGGAAAGTCATTTGTCTTAATTTCACTATTCTTTCAACAACAACAAAATAATAATCAAATGAACAAAAACTCAGTTATTTGTTTATTCATTCAGCTTACCATCATTTTACTAGCTAAGACAAGGTACTTAAATTTATCAACACCTGAAAGACAGTGTAAAAAAAAGAACAGAAAAAAAGAATACTTGGTAAAAGACTACAGCAATATACCAGAAAAAGAGGAAAAAGCAAACAATAGACAAAATATGTAAGTAAAATTAAATAAACCCCTCCAGAAAAAGACAAGTTCCTTGACCTAAATAAACATAGAAGAAAAAAATTCCAGCACAAGAGAAGTTCATTTCATTTATAGTCAGAAGTGAAACAGGACCACCTATGATTTTTCTATACAAATTCATCAATGATATTTCCAATCTCCAGACAAATAAGAATATATCAAGTATGTATAACTCAAAGGAAGCATACATGTCTACTTATTTTATTCAGATGATACAACTATCTATGAATAACATCCAAACTAGTATACTAAAGTAGTAGAAATATCTTTAATCAACAATGTTGCTGCAAAATTCAGTGAGTCCTACAGTTTGAAGAAAATATAATTGGACACCCAACGTCAAAGTTTTCAGTTATAAATAGTCAGGCTCCATAAAATGCCAATATTTTGAAGATTTATATACAGATTCAATAAACCTCAGAAATAGAAATCCAGTATTTGGATTTCATAATCTCATTTTAAAACATAACATTTTGGAGAAAAATGAAGACAAGCTGCTGAGTACAAGATACTTAGAAATCTCTAAATTACAAGAATGGCATACCTGCATCAGTATGGACAACATGATTTTTATGAAAGTACATAATAGTGCAATATGTATTTGGGGAAGAGTAAAATCAACATGGTTAATTACAGGGGAGAGTGATATGCACTATAACAAGAGCATATGAGCATTTAAGGTTTAATGATCTCCATCATAGTCTAGCTTTTAAATTCACCCAATGTTTTTTATAATATAAAAATAAACATTTTATTTTAATTTAGGTGTACAATTAACTGGCACCTAATACATTCATCATTGTGCAACCATTGTCACTGACCTCTATAATCATGCTTATTGTTTATAGATACTGTTGTCACCTGCTAGATTGAAAACAAAAATTTGGCCTCTGCAGAGAATATACTTGTTGCTGTCTTTTTAATCATAAATTTGAGTATGAAAATTGACCTTTTTTGCATGTCTATTGGAAAAGGATAAAGGGTGGATATAACATGGGGAAAACTGAAGGGAGAACATAAGTGTCTACAGTATTAAATGAACTAACTTTTGAGTTAAATTGGCAGTATATCAAACCGAATGACAAGTAACTTTATTTGCATGATTGTCACCCAACAAACACATAAAGTAATTGAAGATTTAAGATAGAAAAAGTATTCTGCAAGTTTAACAGTAACAAAAACAGTGTGCTCTCATATTAACGACAGTTTTAGAAAAGAAAAAAACCCATGCTAAGAGCAACTCCTGTCATTTTGTCACTCTTGAACACCCTGCTCTACGATTTTTTGCTTGTTTGTTTATTTGTTTTGGTTTTTTCGACACAGGGCTCCTCTGTAGCTTTGGAGCCTGTCCTGGAACTCGCTCTTGAAGACCAGGCTGGCCTCGAACTCACAGAGATCCGCCTGCCTCTGCGGTGATTAAAGGCGTGCGCCACCACTGCCGGGTCATGCTCTACAGATCTTTAAAACCAGGTCGGCAGAACCTTCCTTTGTTACCTATGAAGTGTTCTAATCCCAATTCTCCTGGGTCGCCAGCTATGGGGACCAAAGGACGTGCCTCCTAAGGTGTCCTCATTCCTGACACCTACTGACCTCTGCTTCCTGGAGCTAAAGGGTTAAGTGATGAAACCCCTGCTTACCGGACTGAGCGGAATCCAGGAAGCGGAAGTTTCCTCAGCTAAAGCGGAAAAGCTAGAAATTCACAGAAAAGATCCCTAACGCTTCGGGGAACAAAAGGGTTCCGAGAGAGATACATGGGAGAAAACCCTAAACATTCTTCCTCACACGTGTCTTAATTCAATACCTTGGGTTAATGGCTCCGAGTTCAGTTCCGCCTCCGAAATCTCGCGGAACTTCATTAGTCCTTTGTTACGTGAAACCCTCACAGTGTGCATTTTGGGAAATGAAGTTCGATACTTTTGATTCGCCCTGCCATCTAGAGGAACTGGGAAATCTCCAGTTGAAACCAATTGATTGAAAAAACTGGGAAATCTCCAATTGAAACCAATTGATTGCAGAAACTTGCAATCAAATTGGTTTATGGGAAATGTAGTTCCTAAGTTTGACAGCCACGGAAAGGATGCTCAAGCAGAGTGTGTGTATCGGGCATATTTTACCAAGTTCTTATTGCCCCAGAGCTATATGCGTCTGTCCTCAGCTTCTTCTTTCTATAATCATCAACCTGTTAGCAGTAATTTTTCCAACTTTAAATAATGTGTATACAATCACCAAACTAAAAATTTCACTCATAATTCGTACCTCTATCCCCAAAGGCAGGCTACCTTATTTAGAAGATATTTTATAAACATGTTAAAATGCTGAAATAGAAACCCCAACCTCAAATAATAGCAATTCTATCACATGTCCATTTCAAAAACAGTGTTCATACAAAACAGCTCGTGCCTTAGACATATTTGTCCACGTAAATTATGAACCAAATACCAGTGACCATGACCTAGAAACAACAACTGAGGGTGTCACAAAAGACAAATTTCACCACAGAACTGCCTACAAGAGATTTCATTGGTTGCAAAATGAAGAAAGTAAAAGATCAAGACTTTTAACATATATGCTGATGTCGGGCGGGGGAGGGGTGCATAGCTGCCTTGCAGAAAGGCAGAGAAAACTGCTATATGTCTGGGTTACTATCCAATAGCATCCTTAGTTTTTGGATTGGTTGAAATTATTCATCTGTTACTAATATATGTTAAAGAATTTTTTAAAGGTTGTTCAATCAAACACAGAGGTGGGAAATGAAATAAAATGAGGATAATGTAAATTGCCCAAAATAATTTGGTTTTTGATCAATATTCTAACTCCACGTAAATTATGAATCTCTCATGACTCTATAATCTTTCCATTTGCAACATATCCTCCTGGCATGGGCCATGACACCAAACTGAAAATCATGAAGTTATTCAGGATTGAAGAATCTTCAAAGTAAGTATGGCATTTGTATTATTTCTCTCTTTTTGGCAGTAGGGAACCTTCATTTATGACAGCCAGCATTTTTTCATAATTTTACTCATTTATCTCTGTTCAGTAATACACAAAACATCACTTAATTTACCTAAAATATGTATGTTCATCATGAGCTCTAAAATACTTGGAAGCTAAAAATGTCACCATGTAGAATTTGAGCCCTCCAGTAGTGATGTACTGGCTCTTGCTGGAACCCTGTCACTGTCTGATTGTGAAATGACAGCCATAGCTCATGTGGATGAACAATACAAGAAGGTTGTGTAACCTTTGGCAAGTGGGGCTTTGAGTAGGTGGGATTGGAAGTTTGCCTTTTTGTTTTTGTTTGTGTTTTTGACAGGGTTTCCCTGCATCTTTGAAGCCAGTCCTGGAACTAGCTCTTGTAGACAAGACTGCCCTTGAATTCACAGACAACTGCCTGCCTCTGCCTCCTGAGTGCCAGGATTAAAGGTGTACACCACCACTGGCCTGCAGGGACTTGAGGTTTGATAGTCTAATTGCACTTCTGTTTGTTCTCTTCTTTCCCCGAGACAGGTTTTTCTCTGTGTATCCCTGGATGTCCTGGAATTCACTCTGTAGACTAGGCTGGCCTTGAACTCACAGAGATCCACCTGACTGCGTTTGGGGTGCTGGGATTAAAGGGCTGTGCCACCACTGCCCAATTGTTCACTACTTCTTAACTACAGATGCCATATGAGAAGCTGCCTAATCACCCTGCTGCCAGGATTTCCCAACTGTATTGTACAGTATCCTCACAAGCTGTAAACCAAATGACTCTTCAACTCTAAATTACTTTTTGTCTGTTGTGTAGTCACAACAGTGAAAGTTACTAATAGAATTGTGTAAAAAATTGCCAGCCTATCAAAATAAAACTAGAGATTCAATGTAATTATTATAAGAATTACAACACAATTCTTCAAAAAACTTGAAAGAACAATATTCAGATTCATATGAAAACAAAAAGTCCAGTATAGCTAAAATAATCTTGAATAATAAAAGAACTTATGGTGGTATCATGGTCACCGATTTCAAATTATACTACTGAGCTAAGTAACGAAAACAGCAGGAAAATGACGTGAAAACAACACGTTGACGAATGAAATCTTCTAGAAGACTTAGACATAAGTTCACATGATTATGAACACTGTTTTTATATAAAGCAGAAATAAATACAGCATCTTAAAGAAGTGGTGCTGTTCAAATTGGCTAGCCGCATATGGAAGACTTCAAATAGATATACATTGAAAACTCTGCCCAAAATTAAACTCCAAATGGATAAGAGATTTCAGCATAAGGCCAGATATACTTAATACAATAGAAGAGAATTGAGAATATTCTTGAACTCGCTGGATCAGGAAAAACTTTCTGAACAGAAGAACAATATCAAAAGCAATGAGAGCAGTTAATAAATGAACCTCATGAAACGGAAGTGCTTGTGTATGGTAAAGGAAACATCATTTGGACATTTGTAGAAACCATCTGCATACTTACTGTAAAATTGTTTTTCACTTTCTTTTTTCTTTTCTTTAATTTATTAAAAAATTCCACCTCCTCTCCTCCTCCCATTTTCCTCCCACTCCCCTTCCCCTCCCCTTCCCCTCCCCTCCCTCTCCAGTCCTAAGAGCAGTCAGGGTTCCCTGCCCTGCGGGAAGTTCAAGGTCCCCCCCTCCATCCAGGTCTAGGAAGGTGAGCATCCAAAC
>LOJH01033638.1:0-13545 GCA_001685095.1 Ellobius talpinus | reverse complement strand
CTCTCTCTCTCTCTCTCTGTGTGTGTGTGTGTGTGTGTGTGTGTGTGTGTGTTACAGGAGCTTTAGAAAGTACAACTGACCAGGTGAGTTGAAACCCTGGATGTTACATGAAGAATATGAGAATAGTGTATGAATGTCAAATGACTGCTAGAATCCTGGCTGCTGTCATTTACTGAGCTGAGGAAATAAAAGGAAAGTAAGTTAGAGTGACAACATGAACATAAGGGATTTAGTTGTGGACATTCAGCATCTTGAGTATCCTGTGGAATGAGGAGCCAGGGGTTTTCAGGAGACATCTGTAGATGAGTATCTGGACCACTGAAACCAAATGCAGGACTTTCAGGTTACCATATTTACACTATCACTCTGTAACCCTCACAAATGTTATGCCCAGGGAGTGATGGTGCCTTCCCAACTGCCTCTTCCAAGAGCAGATGAAGGGCTGGTACTCCCAGTGTGGAATGTGGAGCTCAAATCAACAACAATGTTGCCATGTAGTTGTCAGCAAGTGTATCATGTTCCTCACAAAATACATTTCAAGGGGAAAAGAACTTTCACTGCATCTTAAAGAACAGAGCAATGGTATTCCTGGAGAATCATAGGAAAGAGGAAACGTTGGGCAGATACCAAACTTTTCATGAGGTATCTAAACAACCTCACATTCCCCTTCTGTAAAAAGCTGTCTTTCTGATGTTCCAGCTGAGCAGAACACATTTTAATAGGTATTATTATCAATGTCAAAGTCAAAGTGTTTAAAACAAATTTGAACCAGGAAACCAATCCGAAGATAGGGGGAAAGTTGAAGTGGCATTACTGCTAATTTGGGTCCAACATGACAATGTGCCTTCATACCCGATACCTCAGGGACATAATTTTATGTATGACAGATGCCCATTTTGTCGATAGTTTCTGCTAAGCAAATGACAGGATGGGAGCAACATATCCATTGGCTACACGTGTGTTAATAATGATTACAAACTTGCAGGGAGGCATTTCACACACTTCCTTGGCAGAACTCACAGGGATGGAGAATTGGTGAGGACCTGGTTTCCTGGAAAGCACCTTGCTTTCAATTGTTCCATGCTTTGGAACACTTTTATGGGAATAATGCTATCACTTGGTGCAAAGACACTGCAGAATTGTGCTTTTTAATGAGACTAGGTTGTTATGAGTCCTGTCTCCAGAGTCCTACAGGAGAAGAAGTCAAAGTTCCTAGTGAAGAAGTTTTAGCAAGGTGCTAAGTTACTGTTCTAGACTTGCTTGGCTTAACAACACAGTGCTAATTCTTGACCAAGCCACCTTGGGAGATTTTGTTCTGCTTTCTGGGAGGAGAGATGGTTTATAGCCTGGTGGGGGTGAAGAGTGCTGCAGTGTGCAATGGAATGAGCCAACATGCTTCACTCCAGCATGTTCACTGGAGAGATCATTTGAAAGGTAAGAGGGAGGAAGAATGTCTAGAGACAACATATTTGGGAAACCTCTTCCTCTTCCCATGAGGGAGATTCACAGTGGAAGGATGCTGATACTTCCCACAGTGAAGAGAACTTTCAAATTTTGTCTGAACATTTCTGAAATACATCTCACCTCAGACTCTATTTTCATGCCTATTACCAATAGATTGAACTGAGGGATTTCTATAACTCACTTTAGGAAATACAGCTAGAGGAAAATCACATGGGGAGGAGAGAAAACATTGATTTTTTTCCTGTGTGTATATTTGATCAAGTTAAAATACCTTTTAAAACTGGGTATGATGGCAAAACCCTGTAATCCTAGCACTTGGGAGGTGGAGACACGAAGACCAGCAATAGAAGGTGATCATCAGCTATATAGAAAGCTCAAAGCCAGTCTGTAATAACATGAGACTTTGTTCCCAAACAGCAGCAGCAGCAGCAGCAACAACAACAACAACAACAACAAACTCCTTTTATCTCTAGCCTTTTTTGGTTGTTCTTGAAATAGAGCATTGCTCTGCAATCGAGGCTGGGCTCAAACTTGTATTCCTCCTACCTCATCCTGGAAGTGCTGAGGTTCTAGGCATAAGCTACCACCTCTGACCTGGCTGTGGTTACTAAATCCTTTCTAGGATGTCAAAGTTCACTGAACTAACTTCTAGAGTAAAAGAAAAAATAAAACAATGAAATGGACAGCAAGATGTCTCAGTGAGTAAAAGTGCTTGTCACCAAGCCTGATGACCTGAGAACTCACATACTGGAAGGAGAGGATAAATGCCTAGAATTATGCCTTCATTTATGTGATCTCTCTCTCTCTCTATCTCTTACACACACATGTTTAAAGGACTCAAAAATTCACTGGAGTGCTATTTGGTCATAAAATATTAAAATTCTAACATCCGTGGGAACATAAATTAATGCAAAGTATATTAATGTTAAGTGAAAAAAGCTAGCCATACCAAGACTTAATAATCTCCCCAGTATATGGAATGTAAAAGAGTTGATATTGTAGCAGCACAGAACAGAACGGTAGTTATTGGAGGCTGAGGAAGAGCAGAAAGTGGGAAAGGTGGGAGCGGTTGGCCAACAAAAACAATGTTGCAGTTGGATCGGAGCAAGAAGTTCTGGTGTTCTGTTATACAATAGGGAGACTACAGATGAGAATAGCACATTGTACATTTTAAACTGGGTAGAACAGTTTCTGCGTGTTTTACCACAAAGGAATGAGAAATACTTGAATTGATGAGGATGCTAATTATGCATATTTGATCATTGTACTTTGTGTGTTCATATATCATAACGTCACCTTGTACCTCCAAGATTTGTATAAATTTTATATGTGCAATTATTTGTTAAAAAACAAAAAATTGTAAAAGATGAATTCTTTGTTTCATGACTGAGAATCACTAACAAGCTTTGGGTCTCCATAATAGATCTTGAGATGGACAAAGTAAGGCACACTGATGCAAAATGCAGCTTCTGACCTAAGAAAATTGCATGAATTATCTGTCCTCCCCTCTGCTCTCCCTCCCTCCTTTTTTGCGTTTGCTCCTTTAATACAGGGTCTTACTGTGTAGCCGAGGCTCTTCTCAAGCTCACGAGCCTCCTGCCTAAGCCACCCAAGTGTGTCATATCATCTAGCTGCTGCTTTCCCCCTCTTCTCTATTTCTACTATCATTCTAAAGCCATTTAGGGAGTGAAAAAATTCCAAAGGAGGTCTTCACAGCAGGAAGGAAAGGCACAGACTTTACCTGCCTAGTGACTGTGAACTTCTGGACAAAGAGCGATAAACTTCCTTTTACATCCAAAATGGGAGCACAGACATTTCCAATCAATCCCCACCTCCATCCCTAAATTGGCTTAGTAGGCTAGCTCACTGTAATCTTGCCCCAAGCCTATCCACTCTATCCTAGTGTACTGATGTATTAAGACCCCTTTGTTTCCTTTACTTTGAGCTTGACTTACAGTTGTCAAGTTAATTTTGTGGTTGCCAGCTCCTAGGAATAGTCTTGCGTTTTCACTTGTCTTGTGATTGCCACTCTTTTGAATGCTACAAAAAGTACTCAGAAGTACATTTTTCTGGAGTCACTTCAAGGCTCTCTCTGTCTCTTTTAAATCTCTTTCTCTTCTCGTGCTACTTTCCTAGTACTCCGTGTTGAAAGAACTTTCTCCTACCCCAGAACCTTTGGGTAGATCTGCAGCGAGCTCTGCTAGCCCATTGAGAGATACTGATGAAATTGCACATGGAAAATAGAACAACAAGAAGGCAGAAAGAAGGCAAAAGAGTGATGTGAGTCTTACGTGGAGAAGGCGTTGTTCTGCTTTTCACACCGGATCCCCTTGCAGTTGTTAGGTTCATCGATAGCTCTGGTCTCATAGTAAAAATAAAGCTGGTTCAGTCCATTGGCAAAAGCCAGCAGTACTAGGCAGTAGATAAAGAGGAATTTGAGTATATCGAGCAGCATGCGTCCCAAAGAGATCTGCAGAGGCCCTAAGTGGGAGTTGGCTGTGAACAAGGATATGAGACGCAAGGAACTTAAAATGTTGGATATTGCGAAGAGCGCCTCTGCAATCAGAGTCGGGTGCCACATTTCCCATTCCTCCCTTGGACGAGAACCATTATACTGAAAAAGAAAAAGAAAACAACAAAAGTGCACAATATGAGAAATACAGTGAGCATTTCCAAATCTTCCCCTTTGTACCTTTCCACACACAAAATATGCACCCGACACCCAGCTTACATAAAATTCCCCGTGCATGGCACTATTTATTTGTTGTTTTTGCCCCATTCAATCAGTACACAGTGCTAATAACTCTCTCCCTCCTACTCTTATCCAAATATATACCAAGCATATATACATAGCAGAATGAATTTCAGAGCCATCATCTGCAGCAGCCACCTGGGGTTTATCAACAGACATTTCTAACTGCGAGTTTACCAGATTGTTGTGTGCTGCTGAAAAGGAGCCATTGGGGTGCTCAAGCTAGTAGGTATCAATTATTCCTCTTCTTGGTAAGATTTCAATTCAAATCTATGCTTCCCCCCCTTTGACCTGAATACCTGGTCAATTTGAAGTTACTGAAGGACAATAGATAGATACAACCTCCTCAGTGTTCATTCTTGAGGCTCTGCTGCCTACAGTTTAGGGCTGATAGAGAGTCCTTAGGGAGCCTTTCTTCAGAGCTTTCTGCTGCATTTTTTAGCAGTTTGTAATATGTTCTACACCATTGCAAATGGCATGTCAACCTTCCAGGTAGCAAATTTAGTACTTCTCTATATAGCAGCATATGGATGTATTTTACTGTTTCTTTAACAACCTTACAAGTTATAAAGGCCTTCCAGTGCAAATGAAGAGCCAGGAAGTTGAAGGAGAGGGAATAACCATTATTTATAGTGTTGGTTGCCCATTTCCAGCCTCTTCAAGGCCTCTCGCCTCTGAAATGTGGAGAATAGCCTCATAGAAAAGTGTGGGATGATGAAGTCTGGACTCCAGTTTGGAAATTGTCACTTAAAACTGCCTGTAATTTTACCTTCACAATAAAAGATGGCTAATGCCACTCCTTCCTGCTGTATTGTTTGTGGTACTGTGTTTATGTGCAAGAGTCTCTATACTCCATAAGGTAGGATGGTATGGAAATATAACGGACTAATTGTTAACCCTTCCCAAGGACAGAGGTGGGTTTTGCCTGGAATTCAGTCTGAAGCACCATTACTTTATACTCTCATTTAAATATCCCAGATTTCTCTAGGACTAAATGTAGATGACTTTCCTGAGAAAATGTGTTGGGGCTCAAATTATCTTGTATTTCTCAAGTGTGCTTCACTTCCAACAACCAATAAAACTGATGGTGTTAAAATCACTTGTGTATGGCCAATATTCTTCATTTTCAAAGGAATAAGAGAGACCACACCACATGTGTGCTTCTATTTCACATAGTCTTTTTGGTGACTGAACGAGTTTGTCTAATCATAGCCAAATTTTTCATATTTTCCACATTTTCCTTCAAAGAAAAAAGCAAACTAAAAACAGTTGCTGCATCGCCGTGAGCATGTGGGTGGTATGCTGGTCTCACAAGCGGAGAAACTGAAATCCAGAGAGGCAGAGTGACTTGCTAAAGATCACACAGCAAATTTGCTGATAAAGCCAGAACCCCACATATCTCAACATTAAGTCTAACACTGTTTCCATAAAATGTCATTCACATGGGGGTTGATCTCACAACACAGATGTTACAAAGGTTGTTACACATTTTGAGATCTATGTTAGAGGTGGAGATTATTTGCTGACAACCAAACAGCGCCCATGTTTTAAAATGAGAAATAATCAGATGGCATATGTACACTCTATAATTTATTTTACTTTTATTCTGTCTCTCCAGCACAGGGAAATCTGCTACCCACAGGATGGCAAATCTGAGCATGCAGGATACTCATGCAGGATACTCAGAAAGACAGTTCTCCCGAGACATCTCTAGTTTGCATCTTATATCTCTGAAGAACAGCACCTTAGCAGGTGGATGGTGGGAAATTAGCTCAGAGTTCATCTAGCCCAGGTGTCAACAGCATTTTTCAGTCAAGTGTCAGATAATGCATAGTCTGAGCTTTGTCAACTGAGGGTCTCTGTCACAACTTCATAACATTTGCTTCCTTTGTAGCACTAAAATGGCCAAAGACAGTACATAGGCAAATGTATGTGACAGTGAGTCAAATTTGGTCCATGGACCATAGCTTAATAACCCATATTAATTTTGTGATATTGTATTGTAAATTATAAATTGTAATTTTTAATTACATCTAATATTGTAAATTTTAAACTGTATTTCTTAGACCCTCAGGGTTTAATGGAGGCATCTCATGGCTGTTGTTGGAGTCAAAAAAGATGACTAGATGATACATTGCTCATGCTAAACTTAGCCCTTTGGGCTGTTTTATATACTGCAGTTCTGTGTAATCTCTGCTTGATGAAGTGTTTCCATAGAATACAAAACTTGAAAACCACTAATGAAGTTTAATTTGCTTATTTATCAGAGGTAGGACTGAGGCTCCAAGAAGCAGAGGGATTGCCTGGTGGTGATCTAGCTCACAAGTGTGAGCAGGGACCAGATCCATGTGCCCAGAAGCTAGATTACTGATTCTGGGTAGTAAATGACTTTCCTTATATTCTTTGAAATGGATTGGAGTTTGAAACTTGGCCTCACTTTTTTTCAAAGCAGTGTGGATTACAATCTGTTAATCCCAAAGTAAAATCTGAAGGGGAATAGCCTGACATGGGAACTTGATGATGGTGTGAACATGGAGAGGTGCTTGTATCTATATTGAAGTAAATGTTGAAGAAATAGCCACAACTCAGTAAAGTCCAGATTCAGTCTGTGTCTGGGTCATGGTGGAGGAGGGATAGACCTAAGTGATATGCTAGCAGCTGAAATGCTGATGCTCCTCCATTTGAAGGGTTGTGTGGGCACTGAGGGTCAAGCATATGTAGAATTGTTCTCTTGGGTTATGTTGGTGAATGTCTTTTGGTTCTTGTTGCTTTAATCCCTGTGAGGTGAAGTATGTGTTGTTAATGAATTTTTTTACTCTAATAAATAAAGAAAAATCTGGATCTGGGAAATGGTTTTATTGGGCAAAGTGCTTACTGTGAAAGCAAGAGAACCCGCGTTTAGATCCCTAGAAGTCATGTCAAAGTCAAATGCAGTGGTACAACCCTGCTGCTTAGGAGGAGGGTGGAGACAGATAGATCCCAGGGATGTGCTGGCCAACCTTGCTAACTGAAATGGTGAGTTTCAGGTTCAGGGAGACACCCTGTCTCAAAAAATAAGGCAGAGAGCCACTGAGGAAGACATTCAGCAACATCCATTCACAAATGTGGACACACATGCACACACAGTTAAAAATAAATTAATTAATAAATTAAGGAATTTTAAAATGCTGATTCATTTCATTTCAATACAATTCTGTATTGACTCCAAACAACAGTGATTTGAAGTTTTCTGAGGGGCCTGTGGAATGTTTTTTGTAACTTTCTTTTTTTCAAGGCAGGGTTTTTCTGTGTAGTCCAGGCTATCCTGAAACTCACTCTGTAGACCAGGCTGATCTCAAACTCTCACAGATCTGCCTTCATCTGCCTTCTGGGTGTTTGGACTAAAGGTGTGCACTATCACTACTGGGTGTGACTTCAGTCTTAATGATTGTCTCATCCTGCTTGGGGAATGTCTAAACTGGTTGCATTTTTGTGGATGAGAGGACCACACTCTTTCCCCTTACAAGTTCTCATTTTAAATATCCAAATTCTGGGGGCTAGAGAGATGGATCAGTGGTTAAGACTACTCGCTGCTCTTGGAGGAGACCAGCACTCAATTCCCAACACCCACATGGTGGCTTGCAAAACACTCATACACATAAATATGTTTTAAAAATCCAAATTCTGGCTGGGTGTGGTGGTACCTTTAATCCCAGCACTCAAGAGGCAGAGGTAGGCATAACACTGTGATTCAAGGCTAGCCTGGTCTACAAAGCAAGTTTCTGGACAGGTAGGCTGTTACACAGAGAAACCCTGTCTTGAAATAAAAAATCCAGTTCTGCATGTGACGTGTCTTATTTATGTTTCCTTAGAGTGGTAAGAGGCAGAATTTATGGGCTTAGCAGGATGAGTTTAGTATGCTTTGTGACAGAGAAATATTTAGCTCTTTGGAAGCCTTAGCAGTGAAATTGGGAAGATGGTATGATTAACTGATGCTGAGCATCTAGAGACAGATTTTAATACCCCAGATAGAAATGATTTTTCATCAAGCATTCTAAACTTTCCTGCTTAAACAAAACCTAGCAATGTCAAGATTTATAAGTTATAGTTTCTCTACTTCTTAAGGAAATATAAAAATATAATATTTGTATTAATTGCATACATGCATACAATGTATTTCTAAAGGAAAACTGTATGACTTAGCTAAAGAGTGCCATGGAGTTAACCCAGGCAGGGTTAACCAGAGAGTTAAACATTGTCTTCACCAGGCTTTTCTTCTAAGAAAGTTGTAAGTATGTGTTAAATGATCACCACACGCATAAGGCATACTCTTGGGCTCCTTTCAAAAATGTTTCATGAATGCATTCAATATTCATGCTCTATATAACTCTCAAGGTCTTGCAATTTATGCAATATGCATATTAGGGATATAAAAATAAACTAAGTTATTGGAAACTTGGGGGACAGCCATATTCCCATTCTCAAAGTCCTCAAAGTGAAATTTCGTATCAAAAGCATGACGGACTAGACATCTTGGGGAATGAATTGTCAGCCTTTACTGGTGGGGGAAAAACTCAACTCTCGGTAGAAGGACAACAGCCACACACATTCTGTTAAGTACCAGACCTGAACTCAGACCTGTGATTATTCCCAAATACAGGGGCTTGTGAAGAGGTGCCTGGAACTTTCTTTCCTTCACACTTGTTGTTTCATTTGGCTTGGGAAAGGTCATCTTACATGGGCTGTATCTCTGTGGATGAGCAACCAGACATTACCCACTTATAGATCTCATTAAAAATTGAAATTGTGCACATTTTAAAACAATTTTCTGGATAACTTAAGGTGCTCATGTGCAGGGAAAGGATCAAAGTGATGGGGTGTGATCAGTGTATACATTTTCTGAACTGGTAGAGGGATACTGAAAATTTAGGGTTTGTTATCAAATGGTTATCCTGGCAGAAGTAATAAAAAAGCAGAGGCTACTGTAGACCTATGTGCCACACAGCTTCTGGAGTTCTGATGCTTGTCATATGAAGAATGGTGAGGTAAGTGGTGATGTTTGGCTTTGTGAACCAATGACTCCGAAGGTAAAGGAGAGCTGACCCTACCTATACCAGAAGTACAACTATAGAGGGGAAATCGTTTGATTCTGTATGTCTCCACAGGGAGGAGGAGTTACCAATGGATATGGCATGGGAAAACATTAATCACATATGCAATAACTGGTTTTACTAAAGTGAAAACAGTTAGAGGCTTTTTGGAGGAAATGGATTTAGTGAATTTCCTGGTCCTACCCTGTACTATATCAGCGTGCCATCTCCTTCGAAAGATTATTGATGTTTAAGCACTGTAGAGTGAAGACACCTCTACCATGAAGTCTGAGAAGCTTAAGGATTCATCTGAAAAAAAGTGTTCTGTTCTCCACTGGCTTTCACTACTTACAGCCTACTGAGTCTTTGTAGTATTTTCTAACATTGATGGAACACTCATTCATTTTTCCCAGTAACACTTCCTGCTCTAAGTTCAAAAGTTTATTGACATAACACATCCAAAATAATTGAGGAAGAAAAATGCTACACATTTCATTTTTACCTTGACATAGGCCACAATCTTCAAGGAAATAGTTGCCAGGTAGAGGGAGTTCATTGCAAAATCCATTAAATTCCACCAATCATGGATGTATTCCGTGAATCCACCATCCCACATTTCCTTTATCTCCCCCCAAATGAAACCTGAAGAATGGAGGCAATAAGTTTATTTATTACTTTATCAAGGCAGTGTTGAACATCACAACAGGAGTCCCCCAAATGAATGAGGAGATTCATGAATGAACTTGACTGAGTGGGTGAGACTCTGAGAGGTGGAGATCACTTAGCTTTTTTTTTGTCTACTCGACCTCCCAAGTTTGAATTTGTCAAACTTATTATGCTTTTCACTCCTCTGGGCACTCTTCACTTTTATTTTTCAAAATTTACACATGAAGTCTTAGGTTTCATCGTGGTATTTTGAGACATAAAGCATAATTTGCTTTTGTTATTCCTAACCCCGCTTCTCACTCACCTCTCTTCTTCCTTTACCCTTCTACTCCTTTCTGCTTTCAAGTCCCACGTGTTCTAGTTCCTCTTCCTCAATACCCCCTTTTCTCACATGGTCTTCTTTCTATTTTTATGACCTATATTCACACTCAACACTCATATATTTATCTGACCATTAAAAGTAAGGATCTGCATATAAAAGAACATGAGGTACTTATTTTTCTTAGTCTAGGTAGCCTCATTCAATGGAGTATTTCTAGGATCCACCCATTTCCTTTAGAGTTTTCAATTTTATTATTCTTCACAACTGAATAAACTTCCAGAATGTGTATGTACCCTGTTTTTAATTATCTATGTTGATGGGCATCTAGGTTGGTTCCATTTCCTTGTTGTTGTCAACAGTGCAGCAATAAACATAGAGGTATAAGTGTAAGTGTCTCTATGGTGGGATAGTGGGTCCTTTGGGTACCTGAGCCAGGCATACTACAGTTTCATGAGAAACTACCACACTGATTTCCACATTGTTTTCTTAAGTCTCTCACCATCAGCCAATGAGGTTTCTTCTTTTCCCACACCCTTGCCCGTACATGGCATCCCTTACTTTTGTGATGATAGCCATTATGAGTAGGATGAGAGAAAATTTCAACATAGTTCTAATTTTTATTTCCCTGATGGCTAAGGATGATGAATGCTTCTTGAAATATTTATCATCCGCTTTTTCCTTAATTGGATGCTATTGCAATTTTGTCTTAAAGTTGATTTAGCTACTGAAATTTAAGGCACTGTACTCTTCAGTTTTCCCATTTTGGAGTGTAATAAATTGGCTTCATCAGTATTATTCCATGGTCCTTACTTTCCACTGGGTGCTAAGGAGAAAAGCTTTCCATGGGTTTTGAGGTGAGTAAGTCAACCAGGGACCAAATTGCCAGATATAAGTAGTGAATCTAGGCATTGTGGTCCCAAATAACTTAGGATCTTATTCTCTGTGTTCCTTTCATTATGTTGGTATTTTGTGGAGTTTTGCCTGATGTCAGAGATATTTCTGTAAAAGTATGCAGTTTGGGTCAAGGCTGTCACTTCCAAGACTTTACATATGAACCTCTAAGGGGATGCTGTTAACTTCCAGAAGCAGGGTAGCACTTCCCAAGTGATGCTCATAGTGCTAGCTTGGGGTTTATAGTTTGGTGATAAAGACTTAGAAGATGGCATGTGCTTGATAGTCTGGTAACATCTAATTAGGCCTAGAGACACAAGTAGATCAACTTCACTGTTGCCAGTGGGAATTTCCCAGGTTTCTCTGCTGACTGTGGGATATCCAAATAGCACATGGAACCTGGACAGGTGCTAGGATGGTGTGAAGTAGACATAATCACAAGAAATCAGCAGAATCCATGTGCCTCCTGGTTATGGGGAAGGGCACTTTAAGAAGAATGCTCAGTGCTTGCCCTGTACCTGAAGCCTATATGGGCCAACACAAAGCTTTCTCCCCTAAACCATAACAGCCAGTTTTCCTCCATCCTAAGAGATGTTATGTGAGCAGATGCAAACACTGAGAACATGCCTGGTTTCCAGTGGCCCATGCATAATTTAGCGATCAGAACCTAGGATTGAAGGAACCACATATCTTAGATTCTCAACAAAGGCCTACTGGAGGGGCTCCTAGATCAGAGCTACTCTGAGTACATGTTCCAGTATTTTTTTAAGGAGGACTAGAAGACAGCCTGGTCATTATTGTTGTTCTGTTTCACACACCTAGAACCCAAGGCAGAATCATCCATTCTACAATAGTTGGGGGAGGCCCTTGTACATGGAGGTCTGTCCTGACGATATGCTGAGAGGCCAGGAGGAGCATGAAGAGGAAGGTCAGATAGGAAGCTGTGTGGCAGATGAACTTGATAAATGGCTTCTTGATGAAGAGCCCAAGGTTGCTTCTGGGTGAGATCAGATAGGCAATAGACAGCATAGGAAACAGGAAGCCAATGGTCATACAGGTCAGAAGCTTGACTACCCAGTGCTTTCTCCGCCATCCAGGGAAGCCATCGTACCACAAGGTGGCAAGCAATTGTTGGCAGTTTGGCTGAGCGACAAACTAGAGAATAAAAAAGAGACAGAGAGAGCGAACACGTTAGGCACCTAAGATGTCCAGGAAAAAGTCCATGTTCATAATACTTATGCACAGTCTTCTCCAGCAAGAGACGATGTAACTAATCACAGTGGAGGCTGAAAATCATGAAAAGCACATTGAAAAATTTAATTCCCAGGTCCATTCCTGATGGAGTCTTTAAGGTGTGGGGAGATAGTGCCTGGACATCAGTTTTCTAAATTTTCCTGGGAATATGCATGCCTCTCAGCTGAGAATCATGGGGATGTTTATTTCAGACTGATTTGCTTCTACGTATTCCTGTCACCTACATGCGGTCACCATCAAGTGTGCAGTTGGTTTGGGGAAACACAAACTGCCAGAGAATAAGCTGTGCCTGTGGCTATGGTTTGATATGGAAATTAGTCCCCTTTTTAATTTTGCCTCTTTCCTATTTTGTTTTGGGTTGCAACAAATCGTGTTGCTACTTTGCTATCTACTTAATACCCTTTCTAGCCTAGATCTACAACACGGGAAAATATTTGGGGGCCAACACTATAATATTGTATACTAACCCAGCTGGGATTTGACTTAAGGCAATTTACAAAGTGTCAATGATTAATAATTAAGGAATAATCAGCAATGCAAGTCACCCTGCAGCTGCTACTTCCTGGTAAGGGACTCAATAGGGAGTTCAGCTATCAACCATGATTTGAAATACTGCCTACATTTGACTATTCAAGCTTCCCAGGGGACAGATTAACATAGCTACATGGTGTAGCATACTAGTAGGGAGGACAGAAACCTGTTCCACCATTTACCTAACACCTAAGGCAAACTATCCCAACTTTACTATTACATTTACAATGATCAGAAATTCTCAGTTGAATCCTTCTTCTCCTTGAGCACATGGGTAGACGATTTCTCAGCATTCCTGGCCATGTGACTAAGTCCTCATTAATGGAATAGGAATAGAAATGATGTGTGACAGTTGAAGGATTGGCCCATAGATGTTTTCCATTTGTTCCTCTGTGACCTTACCCCATTTGGGGACTTTTGCGAGCTCATGCCCCTTATTATCCATGAGGAAGATAACTATCATGCTGACCAAGAATATTTATATTGAACCATTACATGTATGAGAAAATTCTCTTGTTTTTTATCTTTATTTATTTATTTATATATTGTAGTGATAGGGGAGAGCAGGCCTGCTTTTGTCCCACCCGGCTCCCGCA
>LOJH01033637.1:377-14664 GCA_001685095.1 Ellobius talpinus | reverse complement strand
AATTAAAAGCAATTAAATCAATTCCATACATGGAGCAAGAAGCCCAGAACTGACAGGCAGGGAGCAGAAACCGGAAGGTGCACAAGTCGCCATGCGGCAGGGAATGCCGGCAGTAGGAGGGGAGGGATCGCGCCCAAGCTTGGAAAATTTCCTAGCAGCCGCATGCAGTTAGCTCCGCTGTGGTGGGGGTTTTACAAAAACCACTTAGTAGGTAAAAGCAAGTCAAGTAGGTGGGGGTTGGAGACTTTCTGGGCTGTGGACCAGTTAAGCCTTTAAGCCAGTCCACCTAGTAGGTGTGGAGTTCTTACCTATGTGGGGGCAGATGAAGAAGAACACTAACAAGAAATCCCACACTAGCTCAGAATGGAGTATAATAAAGGGTTATTTATTTAGGGGTAGACTCACAGATCACAGTCCTCTGCACAAATGGGAAACAGGAACCGAATCACACAGCTGGAAGAGAGGGCCACTGCTCGTGCTTTATAGCATAAGAGGCCACATACAGTGAGACAGTAACTTAAAGGCTAGTGGTGGTAGGAATTTCTACAGCAATACCAAGCACATCTGCTTCTTCTACACTCCATAAATGAAAAAAATCTTACCAAAAGGGTCTTCCCTTACAATTTGTTATTTTATGCCTTTATATGTGAGATGCAGTTTCACATGCTTCACGTCATGATGGAAAACACCAAATTTAACAGTGCATACAAGAGTGCTAGGCCAGTACTCATACATAAGCCATACAACCTGTCGTAGGTTATCATCATCCATACCAAGGGTGACATCATGCGTCTTGATCCCAATTTTCAATGTTTGCATCACCTTTTACATCATATAATGACAGTGATTCTAAGGCCACCCCTCAGTATGACAAACCAGGTCTTCACATCTGATGAAAGTTCTACTTTGTCTTCAAATCTGATGAAGCTAGAACCAGATCTTCATGTCTCATGGGGGTCAAGTCAGGTCGTCTACAAGATGAAGGCTAAGACAATTTTTCATATATAATGTAGCTCAAAATGAAGGCCAAACCATGTTTTCAGATTTGAGAAAGTTGAACCAAGTCTTTAAATGCAGTGAAGATGGAACAAACCTTCATATCTGATGGAGAGCAAACTAGGTCCTCATATCTTATGAAAGTCAAGCCAGATCTTCATATCTGATAAAGGCTAAACCAAGTATTCATATAAAAGGAAGTTCAGCATGAAGGACAAACCAGTCTATATATCTGACAAATGTCAAACCAGGTCTATGTATCTGATGACCATGCTGGGCATTATTAAATCCACATCCTGGATTTCTGACTATCGCCCTTTCAGCTTCCAGTCCTCTTGCTTCTACCTGAAAAGGGTACCTTGTGTCCACACAGATAAACCATGGTAATTACCTCATTTTCAAAACCCATGATTCCATACCGTGTACAGTCTCTTTTGCCATGTAAATAATCATGTGAATATGTACTCAAGTCAGGATGTGAACACCTATAGGGAACTTCAGTCTACTTCAGAAGAAAATGGGATTCTTCTGAATATCAGGGACTTTTGGACTCATTGTGATGCTGTTCTAATAAACTATCCTTTGGGATTTAACACTGATTTAATGTGGAAGAAAATGTTGACAATGAAAATATATCAAAAGAGCAGCCTATTCCTCACTTATTCCATTGATGACAGACAGTCCAACTCATGTAGACTAACAGAATCCCGTTCAAAGAAAGTATGGATGGGACTGTAAGTATCACAGAGAAAAAATGATGCACCCTGGAGCTCAAATTTATAGCTTAAAATAATTCCTCTGCTTCCTAATGCCATCCCACTCTGAAGATTTTGACGCAGAAGGAGACTATTCCTGTCTGGAAGAAAAGTTTTTACTTCAGCTACAGTGTGCAGTACACATTGCGAAGATATTCACTTGAAATTATTGACTAGAAGCCATGTCTGATGGCTGGAACTTCATCCTTCTATAGAGAAAACTATAAAAGTAGCAGTATGCTTTGGTTTAGTCAATACAAACTTCCAGTACATATATTTTTTCAAGGGAAGAAGCTGTAATAAAAAGCCATAAAAATATTCCAAAAAAATACTCAAAATAGCCCAGGAGAACTCCAGGCTCTATTTAAAGGCTTTGCAACTATAGTTACTGTATACTAGCCATTATTTTTGATATATGGCTTGCCCTTAATGATGGATGTTGGGAATTCATGGAGGATATTTGCTGTTGCTAGCTCTGTAGCATGGTATTGCTTTGGGAGAACAGAACAGAGTGAAGGTTCAGGATTCTTCAGGCACTGAGAATGTTTGGCTCCATCTATCTCGCATGATGACTCTGCAGCCACTGCACACCTCAAAACCCTATAATCTAGGTTCTCTTCATCTAAATGTCAATCATATCTTAAAAAATACATGATCATATATATGGACATTGTGCTGCTCAGTGTACTTGATAACCATCCGTTGACTTCTAAGAGCTCATCTAAGGACTACAAAGCTAGACCGGTGCTACTGTGTAAAGGGTTCCTGACAGTTGCTAAAACCTCACAAGGCATATGGATTAGTGTGTTATCACCAGTGTTAATGAGCGGTAGCTGTGTCTCCAAGAATACTGGTATTAATGGAACCATCAGAAATGCTCTTTCAGGAGCCAAGTGGCATTGAGCTTTTGTTCTTCCATATGCAGATTAATTCTAGATAGAAACAAAAGAAGGTAAAAATCGAAACAAAGGAATAGCCATGTAGACTTTCCTAGCTCAATAGCACAAGGCAGAGTAACCAATCAAAGAGACTCACACCATCTTTCCTCCTTTTGGATTATGTTATGAAGGGACAATATACTGCCTAAAGATACAGATTTTGCCTCTTTTGCTATTAGTCTCTTTAAGTTCTTAAAATTGATCCTCAAGTAATACAGCATGATTATTTGTTTATAGTATCATTAGCTTATAAAGAATTAGAGCAGCCCAGAAAAAAAGACATTTGAAACAGAATGATAATGTCTATTAATTGGAGTAGAGAATTGGTAGGGGAAAGTTGGTTAAGAAAAACATAAACCTGGATGATATTTGTCCAGACAAGGATATATAACTGTGTTTCTGACTTATGATTTTGGCCTTAACCTTCCAAAAAATGAAAACAAACTTGTTAACAGGATCACTTACATGACTCCTTGTATTTATGAAAGATGAAAAAGGCACTTATTCAGAAAAAGAAGTTTCTCCCAGTGCTGATATGCTAGAGCTAATAAGATGGTAAATCTCCTTATCTTTTTTTATCTTGTTAGCTGAAGCCAGTACATGGCCTCATGTGAGCATTAGGGCTTACCATCCAGTCATGTGCCCATTGGGCCAGAAATTTAGCTAACAGAATTAATGGCTTCCAAACTAGGGATCTCATCATCCCTCAGCTCCATCTTCTGCCCTGTGAGGCTGGATTTGGTCTTGCAAACCTATTGTCTGAGCCTCCACAGTTCTGAGAGTTCAGTCTTGTACATCCATAGCTCACTGAGTTTTTATTTCTCTCTATGCCAATGATATGACATCACAACTTACTTGATAGTAATTACACTGGGAAATTAGTATTATTAGAGGATCAGATTAGCGTAGGCGATTAAGGAGAATATACAGTGTAAGTGAAGATGACATAATTGATCCCGTATTTGTCATAGAGCACTGTTTGTGGTGTAATGATTTAAAGAGAAGCAGAACTTGTACTTAGCAGTGTGAACTTGGTGAAGCACGCACACCGGTTTAAATTCACACAGCAATGGCAGCTTAGAAAAGTGAGCACCACTTGTCCACTCAGCAGATAAACATGGCCTAAGAATGCACAGAAGGTGGTCACAGAAAAAAGACCACTTCTGCAAAAGTCTATTAGAAAACTCTCCATGTCATGATTATACATTTTTGTTTTTAAAGCTGGCATTTATCCTGATGTGACATTTTTCTTAATCCCTTCCTGATTTTAGCTGAAATACCAACATCTAAAGGCAAAGTCATAAGGTGATGCTTTCAAAGCATGCTCTCAGAGAACAGTAGGCCTGTAGAGGCCTACGAAGGACAACTCTTAAAACACAACTTTCTTGGAGCTTTCTCATGTTTTTATCTTGAAGGTTTTTCATTCTTCTGGTTCTGGAATGCCCACAAAGCCGATAGGGTTATGATCTATACCCTGCACTTGTTTCATAATTTCTAGGAAAATCAGAACAAAGTCAGAGAGATTCTGATCTAAACTCCTAGCTAGGAAAGAGAGCAGAGACTTCTGCGAGACAGCAAAATGCAAAGAAGACCTGGAGGGTTCAAGGGTTCCTTCTGCAATAAAAACAGGCCTGCCAGCTGCTGCTTGCTCTATCGCCTCATCCCATTTCTAATACTGAATAACACATAGAAAGTGAATACTTGCCCCCAGAAATTAAAAACACAATAATAAAATAATGATTTAAATGTTTTTCTTCTTAAAAAGTGTTCAAGTTCACAACAGGGGATCAAAACCTTCTACAAGGTTCAAAAGAAAAATTTTATCAAAATGAAAGCTGTAAACTTCGATGGATTTGTATTTCAGTTTCAATTCCAGAAATGATCATTTAAACTCCGTGTCCAGATTCATAGCTTAACATAAAATTTACACAGTTCCCTTTACACTATCTAGTAATCAAAATGAAGAACTGGACTCCTACCGGACCCTGGCAGGCCAGCTCTTTATGCTCGAATGGTAGAAGAAACCAGCTACCAAGACCTCACCATGCATGGTTCTAAATGTCACTGATGGCCCTAAGGCAAACCCCACCTTTAAAATCCCGTCTGTCTGCCTGATGCTGTGAGCACCGTAGGAGCTACTCGGATGCCGTTAGCTCGTGAGTCACAGCCGGTGTTTTGCCATCTCTTGTCTTAGTTTCCGACATTCCAGTTTGGCTAAAGAGCCTCTGTTTCCCATGTTAGCAGAGGTGAGTGTCTCCTGGGAGTCAACACTTTGTTCCTGCTGTCCTTAAATACACTCTTCCTTCTTTATTCCCCTTTACGCCAGGTCGCATGTGTTACGAAGACCCTCTGGCAACTTACAGAATCTTTACCCATGCTTTTTGAAGCCATCTCTCTAGTCTACGTTCTAAGCGTGTTTGATCTTCACTGTCAAGGTCCCTGCTTCCCACAAATCAGTGGCGCTCTACCCTCAGATACCATGATCCGGAACGTGTAGTAGTATTAAAGAGTCCCACAACAGCCCGGAATGCAGGATAACAAAGCTTTGTTTATTTGGGCATAAACTCACAGTAAGGGTAGCGATCTGCAGTTCTCTGTGTGCACTGGGAACTGGAACCGAATCCAGTCGTAAAGCTGGGGTGCTGCACGCGCCTCTTTGTCTACACGTCCGGTACATGAGACCACGCCCAAAGCGGGTCAGTATCTTAAAGGCTATTGGCTGAAGGAGTTCCCACAACAGGAAGGGCTCAATGAT
Organism: Ellobius talpinus; assembly: GCA_001685095.1. Lineage (NCBI taxonomy): Eukaryota > Metazoa > Chordata > Mammalia > Rodentia > Cricetidae > Ellobius > Ellobius talpinus. The sequence continues at coordinate 9,220 of LOJH01033637.1, read as the reverse complement.
AGGCCTCAAGAAACCCTGACTTAAAAACTTTGAGAGAGCCAGACGTGTCAGGAAAATATGCTTCAGAAATGCAACCTGCTCTTTACTGAGCTTTGGCTCTTAGAAAAGTCCTCATGTGTCTGTCTGTCCAGTAGTTCATCTTTTTAAAACTACAGACGGGTGTGAGCTGCCATGTGGATGCTGGGAATTGAACCTAGGTCCTCTAGAAGAGCAGCCAGTGCTCTTAACCACTAAGCTATCACTCCAGCTCCTGGGCAGACAGACACACAAGGACTTTTCTAACAGCCAAAGCTTAGCTCTCCACTTTATTGTCCCTTGTGTTGCTTGTTTGATTCTATTCTACTTTTGTTCTGTTCCTCTTCCCTAATGTTTCCCTTCTGGCTTTCCCGATGACTTCTTCATCACTTCCTGATGTCTCCCTTCTGTCTTATTTATTTTTCCCGTACAACTTCTATACCTCAGCAAAGTCTCTCAAGCAATAAAGAAATTACAATGTGCCTTAAAAGAAAGAGAAATGTAACTTGTGAATTTCTTATTAATTCCCAAATCAAGAACAACACGTAGCATCTAAGCCGTGCTTTCCTTTGAAACCCAGCAACAAGGAAGATAATACCCTGACGTAGAAGATGTAGAAAGCCATTCAAAACATTTTCTTCTGCATTGAGCATAAAAGTATGATCACTGCATAATAAACTACCTACCTTCTACCCCTATATCTCATAGCTACCTTCCTCTTCTCCCAACAAATAAAACAGTATATAAACTGATAGGATTTCTGGAAATATCACGATCCTAAAGATGCAGCAGAGAATAATCTCTAGAAGACATATTTTTTCACATCTCTGAAATCTTGGTGCGTATGTGCGTGTGTGTGTGTGTGATGTGTGTGTGTAGTATACAAATAAAAGAGTGTCAATTTGGGCAAAGCATAAACGTCAAGGACAGTGGGAGGTAGAGGAGAACAGCAAGCATGATAATAAGTATAAATGATCATAATAGTACTATTTTGTATACTAAAATAATGGAAAATAAATTTACATTAAAAATCTATTTGACTAAAGAATGATAGAAATATGCACATCTCCTAATTCTACTAAGATACACTGAACAATGTTGAAAAAAGAAGTAAAAGTGATGTAGTAAGTTTTCAGAGACACATTCAGTTATAGACATCTGCATACTAGCATTACCATGTCAACATACAGCCATTTGTAATCTGAGAGAAGCATTGTGCTTTATCGTTAGATAAAGACTATGCAATCACATTATTTCTAGGCTAGGGGGTTGCTTTTGGAGGCTTAGGCAACAGAAAAGACAAAAACCTATGCCATCACGCTCAACTCCAAATATAAGATATGTTGACTGGAAACTACTTTTAAATTTTATCATCAGACCAATTATTTCAGCGAGTTGGGCCTCAGTGGCCTTCTCACCAGCCACTAATTGAACTCAGGATGCTGGTCTACTGGGTCTGCAGATTTCTAAATTCTGCGTTGCCAAGTTTTTACAGACATGCTACTGATGCTTTTTGCTTAGTATCCTCCTTCTGACTCTTCCCCTCATGTCTCCACTGCAGATTTTGTTCATGGGTATGATGACGGAATACTACCACTACTTCTTCACGACCCTGGTGAGTGCTCCCGGTAAGAATGCGGCCCCCAAATGCGGTCCACACACTGCTTCACAGGCAGCCTCTCCAGAGTCAAAGCGCTGCTGTTGTCCCGGAAAGTCTCTTGACTTTCCTAAGACTCCTTTAAACTCGGTGTTGCTGAGCAAAAGGTATCTTTATTTCTTTTAACAAAAAGATCAGCAATGCATGTCCATCAGAAGGGTGATGAAATCCCATTAAACAGGAGCTATTCTGAAAGAAGCATCATCTATAATATCTACATTTATGCAGAAGAGTGCTGAAGTGTGACCTAGGATCCTTTGATGTGACAAAGCAACATTCCTGCCTGAGTCCAGGAGACAATGGGGTTAAGCCAGTCACCGGGTGTGTACCTGGGAACATTTCAACCAGTGAAGTTTTTGGAGGCACTGTACACATAGAACATTCTACATCATTAAGAAAAATAATGCTCATGGCTTAAGAAGTTCAGAAGAAACCTTGACAGTTAAAATTTTGTCATATTATTGAGTTAAAGAGGATTTACTAAAGTCATTTAATACCCCAAAATTATAGCTCTCCCTCAATTGACCTCAGAAATCACTCAACAGACCCTGCATATATACACTCTCCCTAACACCTGCAGGGTAAATTCCACTTTTTTACACAAGAAGAAAATTCATGTAAGTTTTCTTTACGATCTTTTTCATCTTTATAGTCAGCCATTTTCTTGGTAATCTTTAAGGGTTCATCAAGTATAGCCCTCCCAGATTCTCAATGAGGTGGTCAGTAAGTTGCTGTTTTAGCAGATAAAATTGACAAGCCAAAGAGTGTGGGAATCAAAGGATTTGGAACAAGGAACATAAAGCAAATGCAGCAAATGTCCTTACAGCATCCCTGAGGGCATGCAGGGTACAGAGCACATCAGGCCATGAGCTTGTGGTGGGAAGGGGAACAGCATGGAAGGGAGGTTCCTACACCCACACTTTGCTGATCAATGCCTCTGTGTTGCTGCTGACCGTATCAATTCCTCTTTCAGAACAGTCGAAGCTGGCATTGGTATCGGCTGAGTGCTTTATCCTATTCACAGATATGGCCCTTCCCTATAATCAAAAAAGCCAGAGTAGTGCAAGGCCAAGTGGCCTTGGGCCTCAGAACGTTCTTTTGGCTTGATGAAGAGCTGGTTTGGGAGCCATTTCAGAGACTAAACCCTAGAACCTAGGAAGACTGGTCCTCAATAGAAGCTGTTGATGGAGAACACATTGTACAGTCTTCTTTCCAGTCCACTGCTCACTCGCCTGACCTCCTCCTTCTGCACTCACTGGGGAAGGAGCAATCAGACATGAACTCTCTACATTCTGTATTACATACAAATGACAAGTTGTAGGACAGCTAAGCTCTGCATTTGTTTAATGTTTTCATCATGTGAGATTCAGGACACATGTTGAAACTTTATGTGGCTAAATAGCTTTCCCTCTACTTATTGAAGGTATGAAAGATAACTCTTCTGGCTCTTATTCTTTGTATTTGCTTTGTGTTTTCCTACAGCTTGATCTGCATTCAGCCCTATTGCTTTTATAGTCTAGCCAACTTTACCTGTAGGCATTAATGAAAATTTTCTGAACCCTTAATGAAAAGAAAATAAAAATTTCATACACACTTACACACATTATATATACATACATATGCATATGTATATATATATATTATAATATTGAAAAGGCAGTATAGGACTGGAAAGGTGGCTGGCTCAGTGGTTAAGAGCACATACTGCTCTTGCAGAAGACTGGAGTATTTGGTTCCCAGCACCCACGTTGAGAGGTGGAAGACTCATAACTAGCTACAACTCCACTGCCAAACGATCAGATGCCGTCTTCTAGACTCTACAGGCACCTCCACTCAGTTGCACATACCCACACAGACACAGACAACCAATTGAATAAAAAATAATAAAAGAAGGGATCTGTATTTTTGAAAGACAGCACAGCTTCCTTGATCCAGAGCTAGCAGTGCTGGGCTGTGCTCTGACACCTCCTCTGCCCAATCCAAATCTTGGGAATGGGCAGCAACTAGAAAACATCTTCGAAAGAGTGAGAGTGTTGCATCTTCTGCAAATGCAAATCGTGAAGGAATGTACTGCCACTGTCTTGAGTAACTACCATCCTCACCATAGCTGAACCATGCCGGACTCCATTTCAGAACACCTTCTCACTGCTAGACGATGTCTGCATGAACTTTTTTCTGTTATGTGTCATTTTGGGCTGGTTTGGTTTCTTCCCAAATGTGGGATATTTTTAGTGCTGTGTTTTTACACTAAACGTTTTATATAAAAATAAAAATGATCATACTGTTTTGAATACCTATCTGGTGATAAAGTTCTGGTTTCCATGCAGTTTCATCTGTTCTGGAAACATGGGGTAGGTTAGGAATGTTTCCTGATACACTGTCAGAGAGAAGATGAGTCTCCTAGAAGTTTGCCCAAGTCCATAACCACAGCGTCCAATATAGTCTCCAAAAGGCCCTGATTCTGAGCCCTTATCCAGTGACTATTCTTTACACTCTTGTTGAATGGAACAAGAGTTTCCATCAGGGAGCCACAGGATGCTATTTTTGCCTTCCAGAAGTCTTCTTCCTTACATGCAGACTCCATATTTCACCTAAGCAGCATGGCCCAGAATAGCCAGAAGCAGCAGCTTTGCCGAGGATGGGTGATGCTGCCATTTCCCAGTGCTTCCTTTGTGGTTCTGTCACCATGAAGGACTTTTTCCTTTAGCTGTAAAATAAAAGCACAGAGGCAAAGAGCCAGAAAGAGCTCATCTAACTCCTCCAAAACTGTAGAAATAAGATTCTTAAGTTTCAAATATATCCCAGGTCCAAGGCTAGAAAAATTATTGGTAAATTTCTCTCCTTCATTTATCCAAGCTTATCATTCTTTCATACACAGGATGTGATAATACTGCCATTTGAGTGTTCATTTTTTATTGTTTTTGTAATCATTTATTTTCTTTTAGGTCAAGAACATCAATAATGCTAATGAATTCCCACTTTTGTCTTTATAATGCTACACAGGACTTGTTTGCTTTAGACCTGGAACTTTACAGGTACAGTGGTGTAAATATGACTGGGTTTCGGTTGCTGAATATTGACAACCCTCACGTTTCATCCGTCATTGAGAAGTGGTCCATGGAGAGGTTGCAGGCCCCACCCAGACCCGAGACTGGCCTTCTGGATGGCATGATGACAGTGAGTAGCTTTATTTCATTTAAAAAATATGTTTTATTTATTTATTGCTTGAGAATTTCATGTAAGTGTGGAATCTGTTTCATCAAATTCATCCAGACTCCCTTTGTTCCACCCCAAAGTTTCAGATCACTGTGGAAAAGGGTATAGATGTGGGCAGAAAGATTGTAAAGGACAATTTTAATGAGATTTCATTAAAATTATAAAGCATATAATTTTAATGAAATCTCATGACTATTTTAACTGTATAGAAGTAAAGTTAAGCATCGACTATGCTTTCAATAGTGTAAGTATATGTTATTATAATACACACCTTGAGAATATTCAAGAGAGAAGGAAAGATGATCTTTAGACATTTTCAATCTTGTGTCTGGCTATTATCAGAAGCTGTAATCTTTGCATTTCCAATTGCACTTGTCAAAAAAAAAAAGAAACTCCTTAAGTTGCTATCATCACTGTGCAACTAAAGAGAGAGCAGGAACAAAAGAAAGGGTAAGGAAAGAGTGTTCACCCATAGGGGGGTCTCTGCAGAGGAGTGCAAAGGAGTGAGAAACATCCTGTTTATAATCATTACCCAGAACTAGCCCGCAGAAGCAGGTATAGACAAACACCAGATCTCCACAGGGCCTGTGGGGTCACGTCCTGACTATCGAAACTTCACATGGGCATCCTTCTGCAGATGTTGGCAGTGCTTAACTCCAGTAATATGTCACTCCTGACACAGACAGCAAAAGAGACAGAGGTAGTTGCCTGAACAGAAACTTGCAAAGTGCCTCATAGAGATCTTCGAGGAAGCATCGTTTGTCTCATGCTGTCAAATGTATCTACCCTTGCTTGATATCTCTAATGAGGCTCCCTGGGTGAAGAAAATAGAAGGAAATAATAATAATAAAAAAACCTTGCTTCCTTTGTAAGAACAGTGCTACTAAGGGGAGAGATATTGGGAACGCGAGCAGGGAATAGCATTCTAAATCGGTGTAATATTTCACTCTCTGTTCCCATCATCCAGAGAAGCATTCTTGCTTTTAAGATGCAATTTACTGATAACTGAAAGGTATCATCTCACTGAAAAATGAACTTAGAACTTCCCTTTTCATTTTCCTGTGAGGAACAAGTGAAATGGAGGAAATAAATGAATGAATTAAATGGTTCTGGGTGGTTCTGTGTTCAGAGACCCGGACTGTTTTGCAAGCCTGAAATAACTCTTAAAACACACAGTGATCTGAGAGCTAATGATGGAAAGTGCTTGGGCACAAATGAGTCTTCTGCCATTTGAAACATTGCATTGGGTGAAAGCAAGTAGTGATTACCCAGAGAAAAGCTAGACTTCAGAAAAGCAAGGGGACTGTCACCTCCCTGGTTCCAGCAAGATTTCTATCCCAGGATGATCTATCTCTCCCATAAGCCTTCCCAGTGCCCACCATGCAGCTCTAGGCAGTAAGAATTGGAAGCTATTCTCACACTGGTAATGTCATAGCTTCATGCCAAACTTTGAATATCCTTCACAAGAATGGCTTAATTTACCAAAAACAAAAGTTTCAGTCTGTTCAATTATATGGAGATGACAGAATGATGATTTTTATATATTGTGCAAGTTGAAAACCATGGAACAAGGAAGATAGAGCTGTAAAGTTTTCACAGATTCAGGCTGGCATAAGATAAATTTGCTCCCCAGTGTTGTTGCCAGTCACCTGAGCTAACAACAGCCCACGGGGCAGGAAGAATGTTAAAGCTGTGACCTAATTTAAATAAGGTGCCATGATGTGTCCAAAAAACAGATGGACAATAGGTTTGAGAAATGCTTATATTTCTATCATTATTTTATTATTAATAATAAAAGAATTATGGTTAGAGATATAACCCAGTGTTCGTTTCTTCTGAACACATCTGCGAGGAACTGAGTTTGAATCTCCACAACTCACAGTAGCATGGATCTATAATCTGAGTTCTCCTACAGTGAACTGGGAAGGGAAAACTGGAATTCTCAGAGACTCCTGGGCTCTGTTGGAGCTCATTGTTCAGACGACAACAACAGAAAGAAAAAGGAAACAGTCTTAAGCAGGGCAGAAGGTAATAACAAACATTGGTGGTTGTCCTCCTCCTCTACAAGTGAACTGTGTGTAGTACACACACACACACACACACATCATACCCACAAAATGTTATTTTATGAAAAGAAAAATGAGAATTTATAAAACCAGAAGAGTGTTTCAGCGGAATGCTGTAGAATCAGTTCCAATAACTATGACAGGGCATGTGGATAAGAGTAAACAACAGTGATATAACACAGCACCTTGGAACCATGGAACAAGGAAGATAGAGTTGTAAAGATAAAGGTGTAAATATCACCTGTACTGATATTTCATTTGTATTTTAATAAATGAAGCTTGCCTGAAGCTCAGAGAGCAAAACAGCTGCACTGGCCAGTCTTACAGAGCGGGCAGTGGTGACACACACCTTTGATACTAGTAGCCACACTAGTTTGCCAAAGAAACTGGGAAGTAGTGGTGCACGCCTTTAATCCCAGCTCTAGAGAGGAATATAAAATGGGAGGAGACAGCTCTCGGGCTCGTCTCATTTTGAGATTCCTGGAGGCAGGATCACCATTTAAAGAAAGCTTTAATAACTATGCATTTGATAAAATAATTTATTTAGAAGATAAATTTAATTAAGATCATACCAAAACAAAAGATGTTTAAATGAAGAATATTCATATAGCCCCAAAACATTTCTCTGGAAAGCCAAAGTTCTTATAAGCAAGGAGCATGGCTTATTAATGAAGATGGAGGTTATTCTCAAATAATAAATTATCATAAACTAATAAATTATAAACTACTACTAGCATTACTAATAAGGACACTGGTTAGTTTTAACTGTCAGCTTGGCACAACCTAGAGCTATCTGGGAAGAGAAACTTAAAGAGGAGTTTTTAGCTCAAGTTGGTCTGTGGCATGTACATAGGGGATATTCTTAACTGTTAATTGATGATGGAAAACCCAGCCCATTGTGGGCAACACCATTTTCTATGCAAAGGTATTATGCAAAAGAAAACTAAAAAGGTAGCTGAATAAGCAAAAAAAGAAGGCATAAGGCATAGACCCACACATTTATTCTCTCTCTGATCTTGGTTTGTGGAAGTGATCCTCATTGTTACTGCCTTGACTTCCCCCAAGACAATAGGCTGTATCCTGGAATTGCAAATAAATTGCAATATCAAACATCATCTGTTTCATCCTGGAGTTCTCCTGTATCCACTATAGTTGTTTTCTTACATGTGCCACATACATTTATAGATTATAGGTGTGAGCATGCAAGAATTAGAAAATAATATCACGAGGAAAGTGTGTTTTTATTACCTGTTGACTTATCCATTTTTAAAACAATTTATTAAAGTTTTTCTTAGAATTTTGTTCACTAAAACAGCTTCAAGGAATGTCATCATATATGTCAAAACACAGCTATATCTGAAAATAGAGAAGTCAGTCACACCCAAATTCAATTTACTTGAATTTAGATTTAAACACAGATATAATTAAAGAAAGAAAATCATGCTTTAAGAATCGAGCTAAGAAAACTGTTGCTTGGCTCGGTTCAAAACAGTGAAAAGCACTAGTCAAAAACATCTGAAGATTTTTTTAAAAGCATTTTTGTCCCAATTGGAGTGTTAATTAGCATAGCTAAAGTCTAGACTGGTTTTTGTAAAGTCTACTTTGCTTCTTTTTTGCTTTTGGACATTTTTCCTTGAGTACTATGGGCTCATTCAAATGATAGTTTTGTATTGATGGGGAGATGGAATGGCTCACTTTCTGTAACATGAAGGGCCGGCTTGTTGGGGTTTCTGTCCTGCCCAGTAACCCACAGCTGGCAAGCCCCAAAGAAAATCACACAGAGGACTCCATAAGATTGTAACCTGATTGGCCCATTAGCTCAGGCTTCTTATCAGCTCTTGTAGCTTATATTAACCCATTATTCTTATCTATGTTAGCCACATGGCTTG